>CM053030.1:522394427-522468631 GCA_028564925.1 Lithobates sylvaticus | reverse complement strand
TAACTACGGATGCGTGGACCAGTAAGCACGGTCAGGGACGTTATATCTCCCTAACAGCACACTGGGTAAATGTAGTGGTGGCTGGGCCTGAGGCGGATAGTAGTTTGGCGCATGTCCTTCCACCACCGAGTTTTGCAGGGCGCTTCAGTTTGCCACCTGTTGCTAACTCCTCCTACTCCGCCTCCTCATCCTCTACCGCCTCCTCATCCGGTCAGTATAACACCTTCACCACCAACTTCAGCACAGCCAGGGCTAAACGACAGCAGGCAGTTTTAAAACTTTCCTGTTTGGGGGAAAACCCCACACCGCGCAGGAGTTGTGGAGGGACATGGAACAACAGACCGATGAGTGGTTGGTGGCAGTGAGCCTCAAGCCCGGCCTGGTGGTGTGCGATAATGGGCGAAATCTCGTAGCAGCTCTGGGCCTAGCCGGTTTGACGCACATCCCTTGCCTGGCGCATGTGCTGAACTTGGTGGTCCAGAGGTTCCTTAAAAATGACCCCGATATGCCAGAGCTGCTGCAGAAAGTGCGGCCCGTCTGTGCGCACTTTCGGCGTTCTCACCCTGCTGCTGCTCGCCTGTCAGCGCTGCAGCGTAACTCCGGCCTTCCCACTCACCGCCTCATATGTGACGTGCCCACAAGGTGGAACTCCACCTTGCACATGCTGGCCAGACTGTGCGAGCAGCAGCAGGCGATAGTGGAGTTTCAGCTGCAGCACGCACGAGTGAGTCGCTCTGCGGAACAGCACCACTTCACCGCCAATAACTGGGCCTCCATGCGAGACCTGTGTGCCTTGTTGCGCTGTTTCGAGTACTCCACCAACATGGCCAGTGCCGATGACGCCGTTCTCATCGTTACTATCCCAGTTCTATGCCTCCTTGAAAAAACTCTTAAGGCGATGATGGAAGAGGATGTGGCACAGGATGAGGAGGAGGAGGAGGAAGAGGGTTCATTTCCAAGGCTTTCAGGGCAGTCATTCACAAGTGGCTACGAGGGTGGGTTCCTGCACCAACAAGCGCCAGGTACACAATTGTCTGGCAGCAAAGGCACAGTTCTGGAGGATGACGAGGTGGAGGATGAGGAGGAGATGGAGGAGGAGGAGGAACCATGTTCACAGCAGGGTGGCACCCAGACCAGCTCATGTCCATCACTGGTGCGTGGCTGGGGGGATACAGAGGACACAGACGATACACCTCCCACAGAGGACAGCTTTTCCTTGCCTCTGGGCAGCCTGGCACACATGAGCGATTACATGCTGCAGTGTCTCCGCAAAGACCGCCGAGTTGCCCACATTTTAACTGGTGCTGATTATTGGGTGGCCACCCTGCTGGATACCGTTACAAGGACAACGTGCCGTCCTTAATTACCTCACTGGAGCGTGATCGTAAGATGCGCGAGTACAAGCGCGCGCTGGTAGACGCGCTGCTGGTGGCATTCCCACTTGGAAGCGGGGGTACGGTGGAAGCACAAGGCGAAGGCAGAGGAGGAGGAAGAGGTCGCCAACGCAGCCGGGGCACCGCCACCACCTCGCAAGGCAGGGTAAGCATAGCCGGAATGTGGAAAGCTTTGTCGGCACGCCACAACAACCAGCACCACCAGCTGAGATGGAAAGTCTTAGCAGGAGGCAGCATTTCACCAACATGGTGGAGCAGTATGTGTGCACACGCGTACACGTACTGCATGATGGGTCTGCCCCCTTCAACTTCTGGGTCTCCAAATTGGGCACATGGCCTGAGCTTGCCCTTTACGCCTTGGAGGTGCTGGCCTGCCCTGCCGCCAGTGTATTATCTGAACGTGTATTTAGCACGGCAGGGGGCGTTATCACAGACAAGCGCAGCCGCCTGTCCAGAGCCAACGTGGACAAGCTCACGTTCATTAAAATGAACCAGGCATGGATCCCACAGGACTTGGCCGTACCTTGTGCAGAATAGACACATATACAGGTGTTCTGACGAAAACTGTCTTGCTATCGGATAGTGTCCGGCCACTTACTGCGCAGGTGCAGTGCTTGCGCAGTATGGAGGACAAGGAGATTCACAAAATCTCCAAAGATGAACGTCGCCTGCGCAGTGAGTGCAGGTTCAAGCCCGACCATCCAAGTGGACATACGGTAGCACATAGTAAGAGGGCCCCTCACGGGCTCGCTTGGCTAGGCTTCAACCTCGGATGATGTGGCTTGAACCTGGATTCACCGCGCATCGTCTTCGGAGAGTTTCGAAATCCCCTTGTCCTACGTACTGAGCAAGCGCAGTACAGGGCGGACACTATGCGACGGGGACAGAATTCGACACATCATTCACCACTAGCCTTACCCAGCCATTGTTGTATTTTTGAACCAGTGTTGGCTACCTCATCCTCCTCCACCGCCGCTTCCACCTACACCGCCACATCCACCGCCACCTCAACCTCCTACTCCATTTGAATTTCGTCCTCCTAGGTCAAGATTATAATTTTTTTTCATTTTTTTTTTAATTTCCAAGTATTTTATTTTCCCACTATCTTATCCATTAAATTGAATAAATGTTTCCAGAAAGTGCGTATTCTGGGGTATTCCCACCATATGTGCGGCATCGTGCCGTTGAGTTTCTGAGGTTCTTAATGACTTCCTGTACCTCTTCTGCTGAGAAGGGGGCCTCCAGCATTTTTTTTTATTTTTTATTTTTTTATGTTATTTTAAGTTATTTCCCTATCCGCATTTGTTTGCAGATCACTTGCCATGCTCTTAACAACATTTTGTTGCCATTTGCAGCCCTTTCCCTGACCTTTTTACAGCCATTTTAGTGTTCAAAAGTCCGGGTCCCATTGACTTCAATGGGGTTCGGAGTTGGGGGTCAAGTTCGGGTCAAGTTCGGTCCCGAACCCGGACTTTTATACGAAGTTCTGCCGAACCCGCCGAACCCGAACATCCAGGTGTCCGCTCAACTCTATTCTTTAACAAACCTCTGAGGGCTTCACAGAACAGCTGTATTTATAGTGAGATTAAATTAAACACAGGTGGAATCTATTTACTAATTAGGTGACATCTGAAGGAAATTGGTTCCACTATATTTTAGTTAAGGGTATCAGAGTAAAGGGGGGTGAATACAAATGCATGCCACACTTTTGATATATTTATTTAGAAAAAATGTGGAAATCCATTTATCGTTTTCCTTCCACTTCACAATTATGTGCCACTTTGTGTTGGTCTATCACAGTGATGGTGAACCTTGGCACCCCCAGATGTTTTGGAACTACATTTCCCATGATGCTCATGCACTCTGCACTGTAGTTGAGCATCGTGGGAAATGTAGTTCCAAAACATCAGGAGGGCAGAGATTCGCCATCACTGGTCTATCACATAAAATACATTTACGTTTTTGGTTGTAAAATTACAAAATGTGTAAGATTTCAAGGGGTGTGAATACTTTTTCAAGGCACTGTATATTAAATTGCAGATCTGATCGAAAGAGAATTTATTTTAATACTAAGAAAAGGTGTTTCTAAGTACTAGAGAAAGAAGAGATGATACTGAGGAAGAGATGCAGAATCATAATGGTAAAGGGATAAAATTGCGCTATCCGTGAAAATAAAGCTGCGGCTCAAAATGTTATACTACATCAATGCATTAGAAAAGAGAAAGGAGCTGCGCTAAATGGACTGACGCACTTATTATATAATCTAAATATAAATGTGCTGTATACAAAATCTTATATGTGGTAATGATAAAAAAATGATATTGTGCTTACGTGCATATAAATAAACAATCAGTTGTCTTATATCAATGGTTCTAATAAAATGAAGCCAAAAAAAAAAATTATGACTGCGTAAACTAATATCTAAAGTTATCACAGTGATGAATCAAATATGTGAAATGACACAAAATTATATGAAAACAAATGAAATTAAAATCCACGTATACTGTGCCAAAAATTAAAACACCCACATTGATGAGTCTATGGCCATATATTGAGTCCACATAAACACCAAATAATGTCCCAAATACAGAAAGTAAAAAGTTGTGAAAGGTTCAAAGTCTCCAAAATCTTCACTTCCTGTCATAAGCAGTGATTTCAGAGTACACAGATGAGTAAGTAAACCTCCACCTCCACCACATAGACACGCTGCCTGCTTACCAGAAATAAGTGGTCCCTTATTACAGGGGACCCCTATGCACAGATGGCTCTAACCCCAGCCTGGGATGTGACTTGGCACGATTCTGGACTCTTTTAACTGGATGCGATATCTCCCTTAACCACTGCTACCAACCAGGAAGTGTTTTCAACTCAGGGTCAATGAGGTGGCAGGTACAGGTCAAAACCAAGGGGATAAAGACACTCACATAGTGTAAAATCCTTATTATATTTATTATAAAACAATGACAAATGGACACTTACATAGCATCGGATATAAAAGGGCAATGTAGAGAGCCGGCCGGTCTCGCAAAGCAGCCCGTGATTCCGGGACTTCGACGTATCGCGGTGACGTCAGGGCATCGCTCCTCCTCCCTACGCATTTTGTCACTAATAGGACGACGTCCAGCAGAAAAGGTCAGACGGAATCATTCCGTCGGATATTCCCATTGTGTGTGGGATTATCCGATCGTTTTTCTTTAAAAAATTGAGACGGACCTAGAAATAGAACATGCTTCAAATCTTTCAGACGGAATCAATTTCTATCGGGAAAACCGTTTGTCTGTATGCTACGGATGACTACAAGTGACTACAGAAAAAGGTGACATGCTGGAAAAACCGACAACATAAACATTTATTTTCATGATCCATATTTTTCATTTGGTTAAAATAAGTATACCCCTAAATTTACCTGGAAGCTGATTTTGCACTCTCCAGCTATAGTAAATCAATCCCACTGTCTCAGTCAAATTATTAACAACATTGCAATTTACAGTTCTTTTTTTGGTGAAGGTTTCTTTAAAACAATGGAAATACTTTGTACAGAATGTATAATTACTGAGTGTGTTTTGTTTTTCTTTCTTCAGCCACAAATATCGCCAGAAGTGGGAAAGCCTCACAGAGTTCTGATTATATGGTCGAGCCAATTGGTTACGCTAAAAAGGCCATTGATGGTGTGACAGATACCAACTGGTATCATGGCTTCTGTACCCACACAAATGCGGACCCATCACCCTGGTGGAAGGTAGTCACTGGACGAACAGACAGCTCAATGTTCCGTAAGATGGGTGCTGAGGTCCGAATTGGAAATTCTCCAGACAATAACAACCCAGTGTAAGTACCACAGGGACAGTGCACTATAAGGTTACCTGTGTCAATGGGCTTTGGGCTTGAGTCGATGGCATCAGTTTGAGAGGCTTCAGAGATCGTTCAGAATTCATTGACAGGTACATGTGACCTTTTCTGATCTGCATTGACCTACTTCAAGAGAGTTTTGCCTTCTCATAGACTTGTATGATAATAAAAAACACATCTGATGCAAACAAAAGCCCAATGACAAAAGGTCCCAAGCGCCACCCTGAACCCAAAATAAGAGACATTACTGCATGACTGGATTTGACCTATGAATATATTTAAAGAAAAAGTAAACATTCTAAGAAAAGTGTTGGTCTCACAGGGGTTTCCACCATCATATTAAACACAAATAAAATTTATATCAAGCCTCCTGGCTTCCTCTTGCAGAACTACTTCTCGGGCCTCAAGCATAGGTTTTTAGACTGGTCCCTCACACCATCTCTCAGCACCGCTGTGCTTATGTGCCATCCGGCACCTCACGGGTCTTTCTCTAGCAGCTCCCTGCTTCTCTATCCCACTCCCTTGATGCTGGACAGGGACCCTTTGTCTCCCGGGTGGACCCCTAAATCAATGTCAGGCCCATAATTATGCAGGTTGGTCATACCTGCACACACAGCCTTCTGGCCTTCAGTAATACCTGAACCCAGGGTTAGAGGCGTTTTCCTTTCCTCAGCTCTTTGAAGTCTCTGGACTCCAGAACCCAATCTAATGCCATGTACACACAAGCGTTTTCTCCTTTGGAATAAACTATGGAGGTTTCTCCGATGGAATTCCGCTCAAGCGGTCTTGTCTACACACGGTCACACCAAAGTTTGACCGTCAAGAACGCGGTTACGTACAACATGTATGAAGGGACTAGAAAAAGGAAGTTCAGTAGCCAATAGCTTCCGTCTCGTACTTGCTTCAGAGCATGCGTCATTTTTGGTACGTCGGAACAGCATACAGACGAGCGGTTTTCCCGTATTGGTTCCGTCTGAAAAAGTTAGAACATGTTCTCTTTCTAGGTCCGTCAGAATTTTCAATGTAAAAAGTCGGATGGGGCATACACACGATCGGAATATACGACGAAAAGCTCCCGTCTTACTTTTTCTGTCGGAAATTCCACTCGTGTGTACACGACATTAGAGTTATAAAACCCGAAGAAGACTGGAACCACAATTTTCTCTGCTCAGAACAGATATTCTGGAGCCCCACAATTTGCATCAAAGAGAACCCTGTGTGCCATTTACTTCTTCTAACACTGTGGTAGGGCCTAGCACTATACAGTGGTGTGAAAAAAGTGTTTGCCCCCTTCCTCATTTCCTGTTCCTTTGCATGTTTGTCACACTTAAGTGTTTCGGAACATCAAACCAATTTAAACAATAGTCAAGGACAACACAAGTAAACACAAAATGCAATTTGTAAATGAAGGTGTTTATTATTAAAGGTGAAAAAAAATCCAAACCATCATGGCCCTGTGTGAAAAAGTGATTGCCCCCCTTGTTAAAACATACTATAACTGTGGTTGTCCACACCTGAGTTCAATTTCTCTAGCCACACCCAGGCCTGATTATTGCCACACCTGTTCACAATCAAGGCATCACTTAAATAGGAGCTGCTTGACACAGTAAGGTCCACCAGAAGATCCTTAAAAGCTACACATTCATGCCGAGACCCAAAGAAATTCAGGAACAATTGAGAAAGAAAGTAAGTTGAGATCTATCAGTCTGGAAAGGGTTATAAAGCCATTTCCAAGAAAAAATGGAAAATTGTATACTTACCTTTCCGTAATTTTCCTTTCCTGTCGCATCTTTATGGCAGCATACACTCTGGGTTGTGACTCCGCCTCCACAACCTGATAGGACCACATAACTATAAGATGAAGCTACGGCCCCCGCCCCAGCATTCTCCGTATATATATTAATCACCTTCTATGGGTGGGTTTATTGTATGCTGCCATGAAGATGCGACAGGAAAGGAAAATTACGGAAAGGTAAGTATACAATTTTCCATTTTCCTGTCGCATCATGGCAGCATACACTCTGGGGAGTAACTCGCAGACTGGGTGGGAATGCAAGAAAAATACATTTATTAACAAGAAACAGAGGAGTTGGCCTGAATTACGGCCCTTCCCAAATCTACTGTTGAAAGTTGTGCAGAATCCACCCTATAATGTGACAAAGGTGTTTCTGGAAGACAAGGTAGCCGCCTTAAAAATAGTCTCTCCCGAGACCCTACAATAGGCTGCCCAAGAAGTTGCCACTGCCCTGGTGGAATGTGCCTTTAAGCCTTCCGGAATCTGTTGCTCACTCAGTGAGTATGCCTTTTTGATAGTCTTCACCAACCATGAAGCAATGGTGTGAGCCGAGGCCGCCTGACATTTTCTATGGCCGTATGGGATGACTAAGAGGTTCTCCGATCTCCTGATCGATTTTGTTGCTGAGAGGTACTTCAGGATGTTGCCCCTGACATCCAGAGGATCACCTTGATCTGTGATAAGGGCTGGAAGGTTGATCTCCTGATTAAAGGGAAATGAGGAGGATACCTTAGGTACGAAACGATCTGAAGGTTTAGAACTATCCTGTCCGGGTAGACAACTAGATACGGTTCTTTGGCCATCAAGGCTTGCATCTCCGAGACCCTCTCTGCTGAAGTGATAGCAATCAGAAATGAGACTTTAAGCGTCAGGTTCCAAAGGGAAATGTTGTCGAGCGGAGAGAATGGATCATTAGACAGTATTTCCAGGACAACTGAGAGGTCCCATGCTAGGAATGATGGTTTCCTAGGTGGCCTTAGTTTAAGGCAGGCCCTCTGAAATTGGATAACCAGAGGATCATGTGCCCATTTGACCCCGGTCAGGGCGGATAAGGCTGAAACCTGGACCTTCAGGGTACTGGATCGAAGACCCTTCTCTAGGACTGACTGCAGAAATTCCAGGATTTGAGGAGCTGTCAGAGAAGATATGTCCCAACCTTGTTGAGAGAGGGCGGTAAACTTCTCCCAGATCCTTCTGTAGGTGCTGTTGGTAGTCTGCTTCCTAGCCTGGAGCAATGTTTCCACTACCCTCTGAGAACAACCCTGTTCTAGGTACCTAGACCTCTCAGCCTCCAGGCCATCAGATGTAGCCTCTCCGGGTTCGGATGTAGAAGCTGGCCCTGAGAGAGCAGATCTGCTGACAGTGGAAGAGGGAGAGGATCCGTTGTGTTCAACTGAAGGAGAGTAGTGAACCAAGGCCTCCTTGGCCAGAAAGGGATCACTGCCACTACTAGTGCCGTCGACCTCTTGAGCCTCAGAAGGAACCTCGCTATGAGGGGAGTCGGAGGGAAAATGTAGCCGAGGTTGAAGTTCCAGGGATGTTGTAGACAATCTACTCCCTCCGCTGACGGAAAGGGGATTCTTGATAGAAACCTCCGGCATTTTGCATTGGCTGGTGTGGCCGCCAGGTCTATGTCTGGTGGGCCCCAGGTCTGAATTATTATCGCAAATGCTTGGGGACTCAGAGACCACTCATTGTTGGAAACAAATCTTCTGCTGAGTGAGTCGGCTAGGAGATTCTCGACCCCTGGGATATGGGTCGCTCTCAGGTCCAATAGGTTTGATTGTGCCCACTCCATCATGGGGCGAACTTCCTGCATCAGGGAGAAGCTTCCGGTGCCCCCCTGCCTGTTGATGTAGGCAACGGCCACCCTGTTGTCCATCGTCAGGAGGACTTGCTTCCCCCTCAGGTAAGTACTGAAGGACAGGAGGGCCTGAAAGGCTGCTTTCATCTCCAGCACATTGGAGACTGCATTCTGGATCCTGAATGGCCAGCGCCCTTGGGCCACGTAGTGCAGGTAGTGTGTCCCCCATCCCTCCAAACTGGCATCTGAGGTTACCGTTTCCTGAGGAGGGGGAACTATGTGCTTGCATCTCCTCAGATTGCAGGGACGAGTCCACCACTGCAAGGATCGCTTGACATCCTCTGATGTAGATCGGTTGGGTCATGGATGAGCCGTCCCATTGGCGCAGAAAGGACGTTTGAAGGGGTCTTGCGTTCCATTGGGCCCACTGGACCATAGGAATGGTCGCAGACAGAGAGCCTAGGAGACTGAGACATGCTCTGGCCGGAAGGGATGTTGCTGAGATTGCTCTTCTCACCCTCTGTGGACAAGAGACTCCTGGTTGCTTGAAAGGAGGAGGATGTCGTGCAGGTAGTGATGGACTCTCAACCCTTTCTCCCTTAAGGATGCGATTACTGGTAGCAGTACCTTGGTGAAAGTTCTGGGGGCAGTAGAGATCCCGAACGAGAGACTCTGAAACTGGAAGTGGCCCTGATTCACAGAGAACCGAAGGAACTTCTGGAAAGCAACATGGATCGGGACATGAAGATATGCGTCCTGGAGGTCTATGGAGAGCATCCAGTCTCCCAGATTTATAGCCTGGAGGATTGATTGAAAACTCTCCATCTTGAACGAATCCACTCGAATGGAGCGATTGAGGTTCTTTAGATCCAGGACTGGCCGAAGGTCCCCAGATTTTTTCTTGACCAGAAATAACGGGGAGTAGAATCCCCGACCCCTCTGTGATGCAGGTACCTCTATTATCGCCTTCTTCTGGAGAAGCTCTTGGACGTAACTGGTCAACAGTAACCGTTTTTCCCCTGAAGGTGGAAGTCTGGTGGGACAAAAATGATCCCCTGGGAGACGTCTCTTGAAGGGCCATCTGTGCCCGAAACGGACAGTAGCCACTGTCCAAGGGTCCTTTATTGCTTCCGCCCAAACCAGCTTGAATTTCGAAAGCCTTGCCCCTACTACTGCTGGCTGGGCGGGTGCACCTTCAAAAAGACTTTTGGTCACTGGAAACGGGAGTCTTTGGCTTCTGAAACTTTATAAAGGATGTCTGGGGGTTCTTCCAGCCCCTCCTTTATTCTTTTCCTGGCCTATAGGATTTAGCATCCCTGTATCTGTCTGGCAGAATACGTCTGAAGGGAGGAGGCCTCTGCTGTTTCGGTTTTCTGTCCGATGGAATCATTCCCGACTTCCCACCGGTCACCTTTGAAATTGCTCAGTCCAGCTTTGCACCTTTGAAAAGGTTCTCGCCGTCATATGGAATGCGGCACCAATTTGATTTGGAGACAGGATCCGCCGACCAGGGTTTCAGCCACAGTGCCTGCCTGGCCATTACGGAGGCCAACATGGCCCTTGATGACGATTTAATCGCATCCACCGAAGCCGCTGCCACAAAGTTCCCCGCGAGACTTAACTCCTGTAGAGCTTTTATTATGCTCTCCTGGTCCACGCCTTCTGAGACCAACCTCTCAGTGTTTGATGATCAGCTGGAAATGGCCCTGCCTACAGCTGCAAGTGCCACAGCCGGTCTGCAAGCGCCTCCTGCTGCAAGGTAGGCCCTCTTCATATCGGTGTCGATCCTCCTATCCAAGCACATGCCTGGCTAGCCGCATGAGAGATGCGTCTACGACGGGAGGAGAGACAAGAGGACTCACTTTAGGTTCCTTCAAGGGATATAATTTGGAAAGCCTGTTGTTCAGACTCGATTTCTTCTCGGGTCCTTGCCATTCCTCTTTAATTAAATCATCCAACTCCTCAATGAACGGAAAGGCCTCGTGTCCCATTTAAGGTTTGGGAAGTATTTTTTGCGCTTTGGTTGGACTTCCTGGGGTTCCTCCCATCCGATCGCTTCCTTGACCGATTTGACAAATGGTTCAATTAGCGAAAAATCAAACCCTGCAGTTGCTTCCAACCCCTCATTGTCAGACGGGGAATCCTGTGCTGGGATGAGCAGGTGAGGCACTTCGCGTTGATAACTCTGTCTCCAGAGTAAGAATCTGTGGAGCTACAGGCTCTCTAAACTGCGATTCTTTTTCCCTAGTAGCCTCCTCAAAGCATCTACGGTAGGCCAATTTATCGGGAAGGGCTGCTGCCCCGCATATCCAACATGCGTTTCCAGAGGGTCGCACTGGTGATCACTGTCTATGGACAGGAGATCCTCTATGATAGGAGCGGCTGTGTCTGGAGTAAGAACCGGAGCGACTTCTCCTGCGACTCCCTCTGTGGCCTGAGCGACTTTTCCTGCGACTCCTGCCTCTGTGGCCTGAGCGACTTTTACTGCGACTCCCTCTGTGGCCTGAGCGACTTCTCCTGCGACTGGAGCTGCTCCGTCTGTAGCCAGAATGGCTTCTCCTGCGTGAAGTCTCTCTGTGCCTTGAATCAGGAGATTTTGCGGACCTGGTAGGGCTAACCATTTAGGCAGCGTTAGGATTGCTCTCTTTTTTCAATCTTCACTACTTACCGAAAATCCTCCCCCCCTTACCTAATAGCTGGCGGTGATCTGCTAGGGCAGTGGTCTCCATAGCAAGGAATAAGTCAAGCCTAAGGAGATACTAATTGACATATACTAATTGACATAGGAAGCACAGGTGAGGTAAAACACAGCAGCTTATGCAGGAAGTAGATGCAGAGAAAAAACAACAGGCTTTTACCTCAGTAGGATGAAATAGGAGCTTTGTTGTAAGACAGGCAAACAAACTGCAGCAATTCAGCGATCTCTGGTTCAAGATACAAGGAACAGAAACAGGTTCATTCAATTTTCCTCAGAACACATCCCAGCGCCCCTAGGAGGACAACAGAGCCCAGGAGAGTGCCCAGGCACACAGGTAGGAAGGAAAGGGAAAGAGAAAGGGAGACCACTGCAATTTGGCTAAACCTATTTAAGGTTTATATGCCAGGGTGTTTGAGGCATGATGTTAAGCCTGTTTAAGGCTTTAGTATATACATTGAGGCAGCAATATCAGAGCTTTTTTAAAACTCATGCAGGAGACAAATCAAAACAGCTTGAGCCTGTTTAAGGCTGTTAATCCAAGGTCACGGAGAGACTTGTAACATACCCCTGAGATCACAAGAGTGGGGTTCCTTCCATTTAGCTTCGTTTAGAGGCTGTACCGGTAAGGACTTCCAAACCAGGAGAGGCTTGAACCTGGCTGGGGCGAAGCGGTAAGGGGGTGATGTCCGTGCGGTGCCAACAGGTGAGGAAAAATAAGAGAATGCTGGGGCGGGGGCCGTAGCTTCATCTTATAGTTATGTGGTCCTATCAGGTTGTGGAGGCGGAGTCACAACCCAGAGTGTATGCTGCCATGATGCGACAGGAAAGCTGAAACGAACTTGGGTTCTGCAGCAGGACAATGATCCTAAACACACCAGCAAGTCCACCACCGAATGCTGAAGAAAAACAAAATGAAGACTTTGGAGTGGCCTAGCCAAAGTCCTGACCTGAATCCTATTGAGATGTTGTGGTATGACCTTAAAAAGGCCGTTCATGCTCGAAAACCCTCTAATGTAACTGAATTAGGACAATTCTGCAAAGATGTGTGGGCCAAAATTCCTCCAGGACGCTGTAAAAGCCTCATTGCACGTTATCGCAAACGCTTGGTTGCAGTTGTTGCTGCTAGGGTGGCCCAACCAGTTATTAGGTTTAGGGGGCAATCACTTTTTCACACAGGGCCATGATGGTTTGGATTTTTTTTCACCTTTAATAATAAACACCTTCATTTACAAATTGCATTTTGTGTTTACTTGTGTTGTCCTTGACTATTGTTTAAATTGGTTTGATGTTCCGAAACACTTAAGAGTGACAAACATGCAAAGGAACAGGAAATGAGGAAGGGGGCAAACACTTTTTCACACCACTGTATATACACTCACCAGTTACTTTATTGGTACACCATGCTAGTAGCAGGTTGGACCCCCTTTTTCCTTTAAGAACTGCCTTAATTCTTCTTGGCATAGATTCAACAAGGTGTTGGAAACATTCCTCAGAGATTTTGGTCCATAGGGATATGATAGCATCACGCAGTTGCTGCAGATTTGTCGGCTGCACATCCCTGATGTGAATCCCCCATTCCACCACATCCCAAAGATGCTCTATTGGATTGAGATCTGGTGACTGTGGAGGCCATTGGAGTACAGTGACCTCATTGCCATCTTCAAGAAACCAGTTTGAGATGATTGGAGCTTTGCGACATGGTGCATTATCCTGCTGGAAGGAGCCATCAGAAAATGGGGACACTGTAGCCATAAAGGGATGGACATGGTCAGCAACAATACTCAGGTAGGCCGTGGTGTTTAAACCATGATCAATTTGTTCTAAGGGGCCCAAAGTGTGCCAAGAAAATATACCATGACACCACCACCAGCCTGAACTGGTGATACAAGGCAGGATGGATCCATGCTTTCATATTGTTTACACCAAATTCTGACCTGACCATCTGAATGTCACATCTGAAATCCAGACTCATCAGACCAGGGAACGTTTTTCCAATCTTCTACTGTTCACTTTTGGTGAGCCTGTGTCAATTGTAGCCTCAGTTTCACACATTCAATTCTCACATTATTGAACTGCAATGTCATTCAAATTCTTGCAAACCTATGAAAATGTCACTGCCGTGCTAATGTGTACTCCTGTCAACCCAACTTATGCTGCATACACACGGTCGGAATTTCCGATGGAAACAGTCCGATGGGAGCTTTTCATCGGATTTTCCGACCGTTTGTATGTCCAACGGTCTTTTTCTGTCGGAATTTCCGACGGACTTTGAATTGAGAACCTGTTCTCAATTTTTCCGACGGAAAACCTATCTATCGGATTTTCCGATCGTGTGTATGCAATTCCGACAAGCAAAATTCCGACGCATGCTCGAAAGCATTAAACTTCCCTTTTATAGTGCTGTTGAACGTGTTTTATGCCGCTGTGTTATTGAGCGTCGGAATTTGGTAGGATCGTGTGTAGGCAACACAGCTTGAGCGGAATTCCGTCGGAATTCCGTCGGAAAAAACGTAATGCCACGTACACACGATCGGAATTCTCATCGGAAAAAACTCTGACGGTTTTTCCGACGGAATTCCGCTCAAGCTGTGTTGCCTACACACGATCACACCAAATTCCGACAGTCAATAACACAGCGGCATAAAACACGTTCGACAGCACTATAAAAGGGAAGTTTAATGCTTCCGAGCATGCGTCAAATTGTTTCCGAGCATGCGTCGGAATTTTGCGTGTCGGAATTGCATACACACGATCGGAAAGGTTTTCCATCGGAAAAATTGAAAACAGGTTCTCAATTCAAAGTCCGTCGGAAATTCTGACAGAAAAAGACCGTTGGGCATACACACGGTCGGAAAATCCGATGAAAAGCTCCCATCGGACTGTTTCCATTGGAAATTCCGACCGTGTGTGTACGCCGCATAAGAGTTTTTTCCGACGAGAATTCTGATCGCGTCTTATCTTAAAATAGAACTAAAGGCAAAACTTATTTTTCATGTTGGATAGAGTAAAGGAGGGTTTGCCCACTTGGGAGATTTCCCTTGACTTCCTGTCCTAAAGCCACAATAGGACTTAAGAGGAAATCCTTCCAAACGGAGCAAATACCTTGTTGCCACCAGAACAAGTGTCCCAATTTAAAGATTTTGCCTCCATTCCTGCTCTGGTGACAACCCAAATTGTGTGACTTTCTTTAATGTTCATGCTTTGTGATAACGGTAAACAAGACGAATAGAGAGGGTAAATATCCCTTATGGGGCATATGCAGTGATAAAAACTGGGGAGGGGTTCTAATCCATCCCCACTCTATCCAGAATTAGGGATAAGCTTGGGAAAATTACAGGAAAATATATTTTTTATTATTTGTTCCCAATAAAAAATCAAGGTAATAAAAAAGGTCTCCAGATTTGATACCAACTAAAGCCTAGAATAGACCAGTGGTCTCACAACTGTGGCCCAGGGGCCAGGTGTGTCCCTTTGCCTTTATCTGGCCCACTAACTGATGCCAGTGTAGGGAAAACTTTCCCCTATGGACACCGTCAAAGGGGCACTATTCATTTCACTGATATGATTAATGGGGCACTATTCCTCCCAATAAAACCAAAGATGGGGCACTGATGCCAGGGAATTTTCTGCTTTCAATGGCCACAGTCCGGCCCTCTTAAAGCCTGAAGGACAGTAAACAGGCCCATTGCTTAGAAAATTTGGAGACCCCTGGAATAGACTATAAATCCGACAAGCTATAACATACAGAACCAAGACATCAACAGAGACTCACTGGGATGCAAAGGGAAAAAATGTCCAGGGGAATCAAGTAGGTAAATAGGTTTGGTTCAATTGGTGAGACTAAGTCAGTCCCCCAGAAATCACTCTGTTCATCTCTATTGCCTAGTTATTGTTTGTGATTTTTAAAGGCTAAGTTCACTTTTTCTAGAAAATAACCCATGCAGTCGAAGGGGATTAGTAAATATTAAAAAGGTGCAACTTTGTAAAATATTCATTATCGTTATAGTTGAACCTGTAGGCCATTTAGGTCCCTCCAAAAACCTGAAAACCCCCATGTACTATCTTGTCGCAAGGATGTGACTTTCACTCCCCACTTCCAGCATTACAAGAGTGAAAAACAATGATTTTCACATCCTTGCAACAATGCAAGAGGTAGAGGTTGCTATCTGAGATTTTTTCAGTCGGGCTTCTGGAGAAACCTAAATGACCAACAGGCATGACAATAAAATTAATGAACATTTTGGGCTCCTTTAGTAAACCTCCTCCAAGTAAACAAGTGTAATTTATGTATCATTCCGTTGACCCTTGTTTGTTGTCCACAGGTGCGGTAAGGTCACCCAAGTTGATGATCCTACGACAATTTTCTGCTGTAACGGAATGGAGGGTCAATACGTCAGCGTGGTGATCCCGGGGCACAGTGAATTCCTGCACTTGTGCGAGGTGGAGGTCTACAGTGACCCCGTAGCTCAGGAGAAGCATGTCTGCTGGTAAACCTCAGAGGACCACGACAGAAGGAATCCTAAAGTTCATCATCAAATTTTATGTCCATCTTGATGATACGTCTGTTCTCCTATCTAGCTAGAGGACATTTTCTGCTCTATACCTTGTAATCCTGTTTTCAGAAACTCTTTACAGACATTTTTCAAGAATTTGATTTTCATTATACATAAAAATAATGTGTATTACACGTAGGGGACAGTTTAGAGATGTTTCCACCAAAGAGTTACCCAGGATTCACCCATTTTTCCAGTTGAATCCAATTATGCAAAACTTGGGTAAAATTCTTGCGGGAAAGCATTTATGATTAGACCACTTAAAAATTAGTTAAAGACATCTAGTTTTGGATGAAGTGTGGAAGGGTTGGAACCACTGCTGTCTGTGTCCTCATTGTGGAAATTTGCTTCATATATTTGTCCTGGTGACGATAATCAGAAAAAGATGAGAAACCGCAAATGTAAGATGTTCAAACTTGTTTTGGTGATGATAGTGTTTCTTCACCTAGGTGCTTGCTAAAGACAATAACGTTTCTTTCACACTATCTTATTTTTTTCTGCGCCATCCATCCTTGTTTTTGTTTTTTTTTATGTATTTTTTTTCTCTTCAGGTCTATTGCAATTGATCTTGTTAAAAGAAATATTAGATGAAATTATTGTTAAGGGGCCTGTCATTAAAGTGGTAGGAAATCCTAAGCTTTCTTAAAAAATGTCTGCATACCCCCCCCCCCCAAATCTTACCTATCCTGCATAACATGTATAAAAAACACATATTCTTTATACAGGTTAGGCAAGATAGATAGGAGGAGGAGGAGGGGGGGGGGGCTTTTCTTCCACTTTTGAGCACAAATGCGGAAGAACTGATTTGTAAATGGACAGTAATAGCAGTGATCTCTAATAGTCTCATGTAATCGGTCTCTAGTCTATGACTGTTTTCTGAAGCATTTCTCCAGTTTCCAATAACTCCCCAATAACTCGTATAGTATTTTTTCAGTCTCTGACTATACCCTGTTACATGTCCATGTGTAGCATTTTATTTACTGAATATGGAGTACATGATGTCAGGGGCTCCTTATAGCAAGAAAGTTAAAGTGACACTAAACTCTGATTTAAAAAAATTCTAGCCAAATATGTATTCTTAACTCAAAGAAAGTCCCTTCTATTACTGTCTCCTCCAAATCTTCAAATTCCTTTTTTTCCTGCTATGGTCCTATTTCCTGTTTAGAGGGTGGCTACGTTTGTTTTCCATGGAATGTAGCCACCCTGCCCTCGTCCCACTGTATGCAAGAATGTAGCCATCCTACCTTGGTCCCACTGTATGCAGGAACGTAGCCACTCTGCCTTGGTCCCACTGTATGCAGGAACGTAGCCACCCTGCCTTGGTCCCACTGTATGCAGGAGCGTAGCCACCCTGCCTTGGTCCCACTGTATGCAGGAGCGTAGCCACCCTGCCTTAGTCCCACTGTATGCAGGAATGTAGCCACCCTGCCTTGGTCCCACTGTATGCAGGAATGTAGCCACCCTTCCTTGGCCCCACTGTATGCAGGAACGTAGCCACCCTGCCTTGGTCCCACTGTATGCTGGCAGCGTCAAGAGAGGAGAAGAGAGCCAAAAACCTGGCTTGTGACATGAACACTGATAATCAGGGCACCCAACAGTGCCCACCAGTGCCTTCTTTATTAGTGTTGCCTATCAGTGCCCATCAGTGCTGCCTATCAGTGCCTATCAGTGCCCATCAGTGCCACCTATCAATGCAGCCACATCAGTGCCTCCTCCTCAGTGGCCAGTGGCCACCAGTGCCGTCTCATCAGTGCCCATCAGTGCCCATAAGTGCAGCCTCATCAGCGCACATCAGTGAAGGAGAAAAACAACCTGTTTGCAAACTTATATAACAAATTTAGAAAAACTATTTTTTTTTTTTTCGAAATTTTCGGTTTTATTCATTTATTTTGCAAAAAATAAAAACCCAGTGGTGATTAAATACCAAAAGAAAGCTATATTTGTGTGAAAAGAATGATACAAATTTTGTTTCAGTAAAGTGTTACATGCGCTGAAAGCTGAAAATTGCCTTGGGCTGGAAGGGGGTAAAAGTGCCCAGTAGGCAATTGGTTAGGAGCTGATGCCAGTGAGAATGCAGTGTTTCTGTCAGTGTTTTGTGCCAGCTACACGCACTAGTGAAACACCTTCCGCAGGTGGGAGTAGGCGACAGAGCCTGCAGCAGTATTTTGGCGCGCCTAATGAGGCTGTACGAATGTCAAGGCCAGGACAAGTACAGGCGATAGTAGATTGGGTTGCTGCCGACAGTGCCTCCGGTTCCTTCACATTGTCTCCCACCCAGTCTCCTGATGAAAGTTCAGAGTTGGCACCTGCAGCCGATGTCCATCAGTCTTTCACCTCACCCCCTTGCAAATCAGCCAATCAGTCTGAGCCCCAAATCATGCAGCAGTCTCTTCTGCTTTTTGATGACTCTGTTAGCAGGGTTTCCCAGGGCCATCCACCTAGCCCTGCCTCAGAAGTGGAAGAGATTGTGTGCACCGATGCCCAACCACTTATGTTTCATGATGAGTACATGGGAGGACCAACGCAGCACGTCTCGGATGATGACGAAACACAGGTGCCAACTGCTGCTGCTTTCGCCATTGTGCAGACCGACAAGGAGGGCAGGGGTGAATTTTGGGTGGAAGATGATGTGGAGGACGATGAGGTCCTTGACCCCACATGGAATCAACGTCATGCAGGTGACCAGTGTAGTTCAGAGGAAGAGGCGGTGGTCGCACAGAGCCACCAGCACAGCAGAAGAGGGAGCACGGTGCAAAAGCGGAGCGTCCGTCCCCTAGACAGTACGTCTGCTACTGCCAAACGCAGCAAGGGACCGAGCACACCAAAGCCAGGTGCAAGGAGTTCCCTAGCGTGGCAGTTCTTCAGACAATGTCCTGATGACAAGACACGAGTGGTTTGCACGCTGTGCAATCAGAGCTTGAAGCGAGGCATAAACGTTCTCAACCTGAAAAAAAAAAAAAGAAAAGGTCCCCCCAAGAGGGAGTTGGTGGGGTTTTTAGGCAGCGTTTGGAAATAAGTTCTCTGAGAGGTATTGATGTATTCAAAAATATGAATCTTTATTATATTAAAGATGTCGCATGTGACATATGGGTAAAGATAAAAATAGGAGACATGGGTCCCAAATGGATAAAACAATACAGGAATTTTAAAACAGATTTACACTAACAGACAAAAAGCTTTTACATCAATGTAGTTTTACAAATATTGCAGATAAAAGTAGACCTGACGCGTTTCGACCCGTTATAGTGAGGGTCTTCTTCAAAGGTAATTTCGTCTGTTTAGGAAAGAAGAGGGTGAGAACAATGCATTGTAACAGTATTTTATTTGCATATATTGATCTCCAATTGACCTTTCCTTTCACATAGTATAATATCATATTGTACTGTGGAATGTTTACCTGGTATGTAAGTTGTTTTTCCTCTTATAAATTCCTCCTTTATATGTGGTTGGGCTCTCTCTGGGTGTGTGCACTCCAGGTCCTAGGCGGCGTCCCGCTGTAGCACCCCCCAGCGGGCACACGGCAGGCACGGCGACCAAACAACGGGGCCTACGAGAGGTCACGTCCACTGAAACGGCTACCCACGGGTCCGTGTGTGGGCCAGATGGGTGGAGGGAGGGAGATGGAGGTGGTGGGAAGAAACAAGGGGGGGAAAAGGGGGGGGAGGGGGAGGAAAGGAGGGGGGAAAAGGAAATGGGTTGCCTTGAGGTCCCTTGTTCTGCACACCTGTCATAGGATCCAAGATCATATGCTTAGATATATAGCATGGGAGATTGCCACATCAACTGGACAATGTCTAGTGCACTTAAAACAGTGATGGGGAGAAATAGAATTTCTAAGGTAAGAAAAATGGATGAACGAGAGTTTTGCCGTTGATATACTTTTTCATAATAATATCAGTTTATATATTACTGTATCTAGACTCATGGTTAAAGATAGGAAGGGGAAAGGCAGAAGAAGGGGGGACAAAACAAAGGCAAGAGGTGGAAGTGGAGGGAAGGAAGAGCTGGGGAAGAGAGTGGGAGCTAAAATGGGGAGGGGGGGAGGAAGGAAGGGGTCACAGGGAAAAGGGAAGAAGGGAGGGAAGAGAAAGGGGGGGGGGGGAGAGGAGGAAAAAGGGGAAGAGCAGGGAAACGGGGGTGTGAAGAAGGAAAAGCCGAAAAGGGGGGAAGGGGGGGAAAAGGGGGGGGGGGGGAAGGGGAAGGGGGAGGGGAGGGGTTGGGAAGAAAGGGGGTTGAAGGGGGAGGGGGAGGGGGGGAGGTGGGAAAGGGGGGGGCGGAAGGGGAAAGGAGGGAAAGGACCAATGCATGGCTAGCACATGTATGGGTGAACAGAGGGATGCTGCAGCATCCACATGGATAGGACGAAAGAGAATGGGGTGGGGCAGTGGGGAATGCGGGGAAGGATGTGGTGTGAAAGGTGAGGGGTGAGGGAAAGGGGGGGGAAAAGGAAGAGAGCAACGGGAAAAGGGGGAGGGGGGGGGGAAGGGGGAAAAAGGGGGGCAAAAGGGAAGGGGAGAAGGGAAAAGGGAAGAGAGAAAGGGAAGGGGAGGGGGAAGGGGAGGGGGAAAATGAGAAGGGGAGGGGAAATGGTGGGGAAAGGGAGTGAACTAATTGGTGACAATGGGAAAAAGGGAGAGAGTGAAGGAAAGGGGAGGTGAAAAAAGAAAAAATGAGTGTGAGTGAAGAAATAGGGGAGTGTGATTATGATGTCGATCAGAGCACTGATGCTCGAAGGGGTGCTGTGCTGGTAGTGCTGGGGATCAGAAAGTGGAGGGATCCTGGAATAGGGATATGTGTGGGTGAGAATGTGCAGGGATTACGTGGAGTGTGAAGTGTGGGGGGTGAGGGATGAGACCGTGAGGGAATGTGGGCATGTGTGGGCATAAAACGGGGGAAGAAAGGGGAAGGGAAAGGCAAGGACAGGAAAAGGGTATACCAATGTGTCAGATCTAGACGGACAATGTGATACAATATGTTATAAAGTTACCTAATAGAGTAGGTGTATCTTGCTCAGGTTGTGGGGTGGATGTAGACACCCGTACGTTGCAGACCAAAATATGCTGTGTTGGTTGCAAGTCCCAAAGATGAAGGATGCCCAGTCTGGGAATAGAGACAGAGTCATCTACAGTAACTGAAGTTAGTCCCAGAGAGGGATAAAGAAGCGTGGAGCAAAGAGAGATTCTACTCACTGTGTGTATGTGGCGTAATGCTTGGATCATCACATGGAGATGGATTCGTTTGACCACCCCGTGTGGTATTTATGGGTAATACCCAACTGGAATCAGGTGTGCATGTTTGGACACCATCAGGTGTTCAATCAGGGTATCCCCAGGAGAGGGGAGGAGGGAGGAAAAGGGGGGCGGAGGGACAGGCAGGGATGGGCGGAGAGGGGGAGTGAAAAGAAAAGGGGGAGGACAGGGGGCATAATGGGACATCACCTTCCATCTGCCGTTCCTATGTCCGCCTGGCCCGCCCGTCCGTGGGAGCCATGACGGCATCAAAGGCCGTCTGGAGTGATCTCCCCGGCGTCCGGGAGGTCCTTCCGGGGTCGCGTCTGCTACGCAATCGTCGCACCGGCGTGACGTCCCGTATCACGCGCACGCACGCGGCCGCGCGCATGCGCAGTGATCGGGGGAGGTCCGATTGCGTTCCAGGACGCCGCCAGCAAGGGAAATGGTTCACCGTCAGGGGGCCTGGGCCCGCCCAGGTCGCCCTGAGGGAACATAATTGGAGGAGCTTGGTTGGTGGGCGCTCCTCCTTACCCTTGCTGTGAGGTCACGTGTAGGGAACGCCCCACCGCCGCATGTATCCACCGGAGGGGGCAGGAACCAAGGCGCCACCCAGGGGATCCGAGGCGCACTGCAAACCACCAGAGAGAACCCTGAAACAAAAGGGAGAAATATAGAGTTTTAACATATATTCACTGCCTGTGTGGTATGGCAGATGGGGAGACGTATCTCCGTGATCATCTCTATTAATATCATGTTCCCATTAATTATCTGGGTCATAGCGTATTAACATGCATACCAAGGTTATGTTGAACATATTTGAGAGAACAAAGGGCCTGAAATCTTTTAAAAATAACATTATCCACAGTTAATATGTGATTACATTGTGAGTTGTTTCCAATAGTACATTTTTTATGTTGTTCATATTTAATTCAAAAGTTGTCATCCATATTTAATTCAAAAAATTGTCATATGGACACGCTGTGGCCCTGTGTATTAATCGTGAGAATTAAACGTTCTCAACCTGAGCACAACCTGCATGACCAGGCATCTAAGTGCAAAGCACGAGATGCAGTGGAGTAGACACCGCAAAAACCAAGAAAGGTCTCTGGCTCCTCCTGCTTCCTCTTCTGCTGCAGTCTCGGCCTCTTCATCCACCTCTGTAGTGACAGTGACACCTGCCAACCCGCAAACAGAGGATCTGCCAGCAACACTACCACCTGGGTCACCAACCATCTCCACAATGTCCCATGGAAGCTTTCAGCTCTCTATTTACCAAACACTGGAGCGGAAGAGGAAGTACCCCCCTAGCCACCCGCGATCCCTGGCCCTGAATGCCAGCATTTCAAAATTGCTCGCCTTTGAAATGCTGTCATTCCGTCTGGTGGAGACGCAGAGTTTTCAAAGGCTGATGTCATTGGCTGTCCCACAGTACGTCATGCCCAGCCACCACTACTTTTCCAGACGAGCTATCCCTTCCCTGCACAACCAAGTGGGGGACAAAATCAGGTGTGCACTGCGCAATGCCATCTGTGGCAAGGTCCACCTAACTACGGATGCGTGGACCAGTAAGCACGGTCAGGGATGTTATATCTCCCTAACAGCACACTGGGTAAATGTAGTGGCGGCTGGGCCTGAGGCGGATAGCACTTTGGCGCATGTCCTTCCACCACCGAGGATTGCAGGGCACTTCAGTTTGCCTCCTGTTGCTAACTCCTTCTACTCCGCCTCCTCATCCTCTACCGACTCCTCATCCGGTCAGCGTAACACCATATTCCTTACCAACTTCAGCACAGCCAGTGCTAAACGACAGCAGGCAGTTTTAAAACTTTCCTGTTTGGGGGAAAAAACCCACACCGCGCAGGAGTTGTGGAGGGACATGGAACAACAGACCGATGAGTGGTTGGTGGCAGTGAGCCTCAAGCCCGGCCTGGTGGTGTGCGATAATGGGCGAAATCTCGTAGCAGCTCTGGGCCTTGCCGGTTTGACGCACATCCCTTGCCTGGCGCATGTGCTGAACTTGGTGGTCCAGAGGTTCCTGAAGAATTACCCCGATATGCCAGACCTGCTGCAGAAAGTGCGGGCCGTCTGTGCGCACTTTTGGCGTTCTCACCCTGCTGCTGCTCGCCTGTCAGCGCTGCAGCATAACTTCGGCCTTCCTGCTTACCGTCTCATATGTGACGTGCCCACAAGGTGGAACTCCACCTTGCACATGCTTGCCAGACTATGCGAGCAGCAGCAGGCGATAGTGGAGTTTCAGCTGCAGCACGCACGCGTGAGTCGCTCTGCGGAACAGCACCACTTCACCGCCAATAACTGGGCCTCCATGCGAGACCTGTGTGCCTTGTTGCGCTGTTTCGAGTACTCCACCAACATGGCCAGTGCCGATGACGCCGTTCTCAGCGTTACTATCCCAGTTCTATGCCTCCTTTAAAAAACTCTTAAGGCGATGATGGAAGAGGATGTGGCACAGGATGAGGAGGAGGAGGAGGAGGAGGAGGAAGAGGGTTCATTTCCAAGGCTTTCAGGGCAGTCATTCACAAGTGGCTACGAGGCTGGGTTCCTGCACCAACAAGCGCCAGGTACACAATTGTCTGGCAGCAAAGGCACAGTTCTGGAGGATGACGAGGTGGAGGATGAGGAGGAGATGGAGGAGGAGGAGGAACCATGTTCACAGCAGGGTGGCACCCAGACCAGCTCATGTCCATCACTGGTGCGTGGCTGGGGGGATACAGAGGACACAGACGATACACCTCCCACAGAGGACAGCTTTTCCTTGCCTCTGGGCAGCCTGGCACACATGAGCGATTACATGCTGCAGTGTCTCCGCAAAGACCGCCGAGTTGCCCACATTTTAACTGGTGCTGATTATTGGGTGGCCACCCTGCTGGATCCCCGTTACAAGGACAACGTGCCGTCCTTAATTACCTCACTGGAGCGTGACCGTAAGATGCGCGAGTACAAGCGCACGCTGGTAGACGCGCTGCAGGTGGCATTCCCACTTGGAAGCGGGGGTACGGTGGAAGCACAAGGCGAAGGCAGAGGAGGAGGAAGAGGTCGCCAACGCAGCCGGGGCACCGCCAGCACCTCGCAAGGCAGGGTTAGCATAGCCGGAATGTGGAAAAGCTTTGTCGGCACGCCACAATAACCAGCACCACCAGCTGAGATGGAACGTCTTAGCAGGAGGCAGCATTTCACCAACATGGTGGAGCAGTATGTGTGCACACGCGTACACGTACTGCATGACGGGTCTGCCCCCTTCAACTTCTGGGTCTCCAAATTGGGCACATGGCCTGAGCTTGCCCTTTACGCCTTGGAGGTGCTGGCCTGCCCTGCCGCCAGTGTATTATCTGAACGTATATTTAGCACGGCAGGGGGCGTTATCACAGACAAGCGCAGCCGCCTGTCCAGAGCCAATGTGGACAAGCTCACGTTCATTAAAATGAACCAGGCATAGATCCCACAGGACTTGGCCGCACCTTGTGCAGAATAGACACATATACCGGTGTTCTGACGAAAACTGTCTTGCCATCGGATAGTGTCCGGCCACTTACTGCGCAGGTGCAGTGCTTGCGCAGTACGGAGGACAAGGAGATTCACAAAATCTCCAAAGATGAACGTCGCCTGCGCAGTAAGTGCAGGTTCATGCCCGACCATACAAGTGGACATACGGTAGCATATAGTAACAGGGCCCATCACGGGCTCGCTTGGCTAGGCTTCAACCTCGGATGATGTGGCTTGAACCTGGAGTCACCGCACATCGTCTTCGGAGAGTTTCAAAATCCCCTTGTCCTACGTACTGAGCAAGCGCAGTACAGGGCGGACACTATGCGACGGGGGACAGAATTCGACACATCATTCACCACTAGCCTTACCTAGCCATTGTTGTATTTTTGAACCAGTGTTGGCTACCTCGTCCTCCTCCACCGCCGCTTCCACCTACACCGCGACATCCACCGCCACCTCAACCTCCTACTCCATTTGAATTTCGTCCTCCTAGGTCAAGATTATAATTTTTTCATTTTTTTTTTAATTTCCAAGTATTTTATTTTCCCACTATCTTATCCATTAAATTGAATAATTTTTTCCAGAAAGTGCGTATTCTGGGGTATTCCCACCATATGTGCGGCATCGTGCCGTTGAGTTTCTGAGGTTCTTAATGACTTCCTGTACCTCTTCTGCTGAGAAGGGGGCCTCCAGCATTTTTTAAAAAAAATATTTTTTTTTTATGTTATTCTAAGTTATTTCCCTATCCACATTTGTTTGCAGATCACTTGCCATGCTCTTAACAACATTTTTGTTGCCATTTGCAGCCCTCTAGCCCTTTCCATGACCTTTTTACAGCCATTTTAGTGTTCAAAAGTCCGGGCCCCTATTGACTTCAATGGGGTTCGGAGTACGGGGTCAAGTTCGGGTCAAGTTCGGTCCCGAACCCGGACTTTTTTCCGAAGTTCGGCCGAACCCGCCGAACCCGAACATCCAGGTGTCCGCTCAACTCTAGTTATGAAGATAAGATAGAGAAAAAACAGAGTGCAGAGTTCAGGAGTGCGATACATAAAGAATGTAGGGCTAAGGAGCACTCAGGAGTGTGCTACATTAACCAAATAGAAAAAAGTTTTGGGCAGAGTTTGGTAGAGTGTATAGGTAGTCTATCGCATCCCAATTAAATGAATACAGAAAACATTGTAGGCCTAGTGTGCATGTACACAGCCAATATCCCTAGGGGATGCTTGATGTCAAGATAGGACACGAGACACGAGATAGGTATATGCAATTCAAAAGATATGTACATTTAATTTTGAGAAGCATGTATCAATGTACATCATAAAAAATGCAAAATGTTCAATCATCAAAGGCATACACAGGCAGTTTAATATCCTGTTCTTTCACATCTATAGTATGTGAGTAAGTAAAAATTAGTACATGAGATTACAACAATAATGCTTGTTTCATTTGCCATATAGAACGGTATGATAGTATATTATTGTAGGTATGGTACTCACATGCAACATATAGGAAAACATGCCAAATGAGATGAGAGGCCAAGGTGTGGGCTCATATGGTTGGTATATGCACTGGTATAATCTCTATACAGAGTAAAAGCAAGGAAAATATTGCCGTGTGGCTGGGCGACGAGCTGGGAGAGGCTCAGGCTGCTGCAAGGTCCTGGACAGGGAACAGGCTGTAGGCCCGTGCCTTGTAAGCGTGTAGCCAAACGATGTACGAGGCTGAAGTAAATTAAAAAGTAAAGAATGTAAGTAAATGGTGACATGGCATCATAACAGCCATGTGTGTAAAGTAAGTAGCAGGTATAGGTATATTACCTGAGTCTCAAGATATCTGGGGTAGATTGTCAAAAAACGCCAGCAAGTAGACAGCATGTATGAGACCTCCATGGCGGGAGGTTTAAATAAGGTAAAAAAATTACTAGCAGCTGTGTATGCGCACATTACTGAGGTGCGTCAGAATAGCTGGGTTTTGGTTGGCTATGGAAGCAGAGGGAAGCAGCCAGTCATGCTGCTTGTATTCCCCCATAGGACCTCTGACGGGACGGCGCTGGGCGCGGGCACGCCCAGGTTGGGCGGGATCGGGTCCAGCGTCGTGACGTCACCGACGCGGGCAGGAAGTTCACCAGTCCGTTCGCGCTCCAAATTGGAGCGCAAACAGGAAGGCGGATAGATGGTAGGTGCCTGATGGGAACGAAAACGGCGCATGCACGCTATGAAATCTTACCCGCGCCGGGCAGCATACCTGGGTAATCACAGCCAGTGCCACATGTATATCAAAGAAAGGGAATGTATTTGAGTAAAAGAAAGGGGGAAGAACCAGACTGGCTGGGAGTATTTAATTGGGGTGCATGAGTGTAAATAAGAAAAAACACGCATGTGAGTCCAAGTCCACAATTTTGTTACCACTGTCTGTAAAAACAACGATACAGAAAAAAATGGAACATAATTAGATTGGGGCACATATACAGAGCATAAGAATGGGGACACTAATGCATAACATGTCATTTAGGCATATAAGGAATGTAATTATAGATTGAGGTACACATGGGTAAATATGTCGGATGTTTCTATGTAGGAGATTAAAGATCTAGTTCACAGACTCCAGATTGGAATCCTTCGAGATATGGTTTAAAGTTGAAGGCCTCATTGTGGCCGGGAGGTGAAGTAGCATTTAAATGGAAAATCCATCTCAACTCGCTCTGTAATAGGGCTTTGTTATAATCACTGCCTCGATTCGGAGGTGGAATATGATCAAGAGCTTTGAACAAAATTTTAGGAGTAGAGTCGTGGTGGACAAACCTGCAATGTCGCCCTAAGTGTAGGTCAGGGTCTTTTTGATTAACACTGCAGATATGGCCATATATACGTTTCCAGAAAGGTAATTTGGTCTTTCCTACATAAAAACATCCGCATTCACATTCAAGTAGGTAGACTTTGCCAATGGATCAACAGTTAACCTAGTGTTGAGGGAAAAACTGTTGACCATTTGTCAAAATATTATGCATATTAGATTTGTGGAGATATTTGCAATATCCACAATTCCCACATGGAAAAGTGCCCTTCAGTTGTTTATGGGATTTAGTAGTGGCAGTGTATACACATTTGATAAGTTTATCTCGGAGAGATGGAGTTGGTCTATATGTAACTAGAGGGTGTGTGGGGACAAAAGGTGAGAGAGATTTGTCAGTGGCAAAAATGTGCCAGTGTCTAGAAAGTATTTGAGTAATTTGATTATGCTGTTGGCAATAGTTGGTTATGATTCTCAGAGAAGTGTTGGTTTCTCTGGGAATGTTGGTAGACAGTAATGTAAAACGTGATTTGGATTTAGCTTTTTTATAGGCGTCTTTTAAAACGCTATTTTTATAACCCCGTGCTCGAAGTCTTCTGCGTAAGACGGAGGCCTCGTGTTAAAAGGAGGTCTCGGTCGAGCAGTTGCGACGAGCACGGAGGTACTGGGCAAACGGAATCAAGTTCAGTAGTGGCTGCGGGTGAAAACAAGAGGCAGCCAAGATTGTATTGCCAGCTGTAGGTTTTCGGAACAGGTGGCTCTGGATGTGTCCATCCTGATCCTTGGTAAGTGTAAGGTCGAGAAAGGAAATTGAGGTATTGCTATATGTCATGGTGAATTTCAAATTTAGTGAATTAGAAGTATTTAGAAATAGTAAGAATTGATGTAATATTTCAATCGGGCCTTGCCATAAGACCAGGATATCATCAATGTAGCGATGAAAAGTCGCAATGTATTTGGTGTATGGACTGGCAGATTTGTCCAAAAATAATAACCGTTCCCACTCCCCCAAGTACAGGTTCGCGTACGCTGGCGCACAGCATGTACTTGGAGGTAGTGGGATCCATTAAATGAAAAGAAGTTATGAGTAAGTATAAATTTAAGAGCTTTGATAATAAAAGTAAATAGATCAGGAGGGTAGGTCGAGGTGGTAGATAGTATATGCTGGATAGCCAGTAATCCCAAGGAGTGAGGTATTGAACTGTACAGGGCCTCCACGTCGATGGCAACCAGGATGGTGTCGCCATCGACATGGAGGTCCGACAGGCCCTGTAGTAAGTGTGTAGTATCACGTATATATGATGGTTTACGCTGCCCAGGTGTAGCAGATCTGTCTCAGTCTCTCTGCAGAATGCCCATTCTTCCTTTTCTTGGCCTGGGAAGACATTTAAAA
Source organism: Lithobates sylvaticus (assembly GCA_028564925.1). Classification (NCBI taxonomy): domain Eukaryota; kingdom Metazoa; phylum Chordata; class Amphibia; order Anura; family Ranidae; genus Lithobates; species Lithobates sylvaticus. The sequence goes on along the minus strand of CM053030.1, from coordinate 522,439,620 downwards.
CACCCTCCTTCTTCCCCACCACAGTGTAACTGGGAGTTGAAGTCCAAGAACCAAATATACTCTCCCTAAACTAAGGTGACCAGATGTTTAAAATGAAATCCGGGGACATATTTTTTTGGGCAAATGGTAAACTTTATTATAAGAATATTTTCCTCAAATTATATATGCAGTGCACGTGGTATGTGTTTATGGAATGATTGTATGATATATTCGTTATTTCTCACATTTTGTCCATGAGATAAAAAAAAAAGATACTTCCTAGAATTTTTGGAGATATGACTACCAAATGTTATGAAGATAAGATAGAGAAAAAACAGAGTTCAGAGTTCAGGAGTGCGATACATAAAGAATGTAGGGCTAAGGAGCACTCAGGAGTGTGCTACATTAACCAAATAGAGGGCGTGCCAGGGCACACAAAGGAACTTATATCATTTATCTTTACAGCATCCAGGATAGCGGTAGCTAGATCCTGGAGAGCACCCATGATCCCCTTCGACTTGGTGAAAGCGACGTTGTCATGGATCATGATCAATGAACGCCTCTCAGCGATATTACTGGATAAACAACCAGTCTTTGATAGGGTCTGGGAACCATGGTTGAAATATCTGTCTGAAGGTTTATGAGCTGTTAGTATAGCTAAGTAGAGAACAACAGGGGTGCACCCCCCCCTTCTTATTTTTTCCTCTTCTCTTCTTTTCTCTCTTCTTTCTCTCTTCTTCTTTTCTTTCCTTTGTAAGTTTTTTCCCCTAGAATCTTGTAAGCGATAAGAGGCCTCATGGAGTGAGGTGGCCGAGGTCCTCCCACCCACAGCATGATCCCATAGGGGGTGGCTGGTGGGACTCTCGCCCATCCTCTTCTCTCTTGCATGTTAATAAGTACTGTTGTGACAATCCTAGGGGCAATATATACTTAAACAGTTATACTTTCAAGTTATGATTTTCTCAATAATGCCTAACCATATATGGGTTGGGTTCAGTCAAAATTGGATGTAGTTACCTAATCACCCATGGTACACTAACCACTGTGATAATGGTGTTGGTATAATATTTTCTTAATGCCTCGTAGGCTGTGTTGGCCAAGATATGTTTCTATTTTCAGTGTTTTCAGAATGTATCTTGTATTTTCTATCTGTTAAAACCAAAAAATACTATTGAAAGAGGAGTGTGCTACATAAAGAATGCAGGGCTCAGGAGTGCACTACATATAGAATGCAGGGCTCGGGAGTGCGCTACATAAAGATACATATCGACTGCGGAGTCCCAAGACAAGTGAAAAAACTGTTTGTGCTCTTCAGCCTACCCATGTACCTATCTGCAGCCCGTCAGAGTTCCCGAGTACCTATATGCAGCCCATCAGAGTACCTGAGTACCTGTCTCCAGCCCAGAGTAATCGATTACCTGTCTCCAGCCCAGAGTGCCCAAGTACCTATCTGCAGCTGATCAGAGTGCTCGAGTATCTGTCTCCAGCCCAGAGTACCCAAGTACTTACATGCAGCCCATCAGAGTACACGAGTGCCTGCCTCCAGCCCATCAGAGTACCTAAATACCTATCTGCAGCCCATCAGAATACTTATTTGCAGTCCATGCCTCATAGAATATATGTTGGGGTGTTTGCTTTCCAAAATGGGGTCATTGTCCTGGTGCTCCAGGGCCTTCAAAAGTGTAATAGGTTGTCAGGAAATTAGATTAGATTGTAATTTATGCTCCTAGAACATCTGAAGGTGCTCCCTGTATGTTGGGCCTCTGTATGTGGCCAGGCTGCGTAAAAGTCTCACGCATGTGGTATTGCCCTACTCAGGAGGAGTAGTAGAATGTGTTTTGGGGTGTAATTTTTGCTATGTACATGCTATGTGTTAGAAAAATCATATAAATTGACAACTATGTGTAAAAAAAAAAAAAAAAGTTTTAATTTTCTTTCCACGTTTTCCAAAAACTTTTGGGAAAAAATGACAAGTTCAAAAGACTCATTATGGGGTTGGAGGGGTACACAGTCAACCTTCCTAAGGTCACAGAGAACTAAGGCCCCTGTGGCTCCCTCAGATACCCAGAAGCCCTTTTGAGGCCAAGCCCACCCAGAAGGCGGTTGGAGCCAGGCTGCTAAAATTGGCCTATTTCTGGCAAGACCACTGCCAAGATGGCTGGTTCAGTCCACAGTGGTGTAAGGCCATTATTGGCTGTTGAAACGGCAGCCTCCAGAATACTCCTTCACCCCCACCAAGACAACCCAGTCAGCCCTGAAGTTAGCAGCTCTTCAGGAGTACATAGACAAAGGGGGAGCGTATCAGTTCCGGCCTGTCAGAGGTTTACAGGCTTCTACTCGCCACTCTTTCTGGTCCAGAAAAAGACGGGGGGCTTCAGATCAGTGATCGACCTCAAGAAGCTGAATCCAATTTATCTGGATAGAGAGTGTAACAAGTGGTTCAATTGTGTGTTACATTTATTAATTTATTGACAGGTTCATTCATATATTTACCCTTCAGATTTGTTGAAGTACAATTAAAACAACACATGACACAAGTAGTATAGTAATAGAAGAGATTTACTTAGCTTTGATTAAAGATGTATTACAGATGATAAAATACAGATAAATACAGCATTCAATCCAAGGAACCCCTCAACTTCTGAAGTCATCAGAAAGTTCTGGAAGTCAACAGTCTCTTCAATCTCCAGGCACATTCATTCCATGTCCTGGAAGAGGTTCTGAGCTATTCTCTATTGTCTAACCTTTTATATGTGTAGCACTTACGCACTTACGCACTTACGCGAAGGAGCGTCAGGCTTACCGATTACCTCCACCAGCTCGTAACTCGTTGTCCTTGTCTAGGGGTTCCCAGGGTTGATGACCCAGTAACTGTAGAGACCGACACCTAAATTCCTTTTTAGGATTTTATTTTGCTTAAAACAGTTGAACAAACTCAGTCTCTAAGTTGGGAATAGAGGGTATAAGGATAAAGTTTAGCTCAGGTGCTTGGAACTGCGGATTTCAATAAAAGTCTCTCTCTGTAGATAATCCAAGGAATAACCACTCGCAACTGGATTCTTTAACTGCTGGATAAATCCTTCAGGTTGGATCTAGCAGCCAACAGTAATTCTAGCTTTGCAAAGTCTCTCACAGGTTAAAAAGCTTGGTTGTAACCGGAAGGTAATGGTAGGAACTTTTCTTACTGTACCAGAATCTTTCAGCCGGTCCGGCGATACCGTAAGAAATTGTGGATTCAATCAATGTCCATGGCAGCTCAGCTTCCAGGCTCTTACCGAGCAGCCAGCCACGTGTGTGGCTCTCTTACTGAAGAGTCCTCCCCTGGTTGCATGTAGAGTTGCTGGGCCTCTCCAAACCCGAGAAGACACCGGAAAACACCTTAGAATCCTCCTTCCAGTTACTGCGCCTCGAACTAGCCAGTTCGGAGGCTCGGAAATGGATGGATCTGCACCCCAGGCCATGAGGGCCTCTGGGGGCTGGTCAGGAGGACCAACTTGTGGGCCGGAACTCCGAACCACGTGACTTCAGCACCTTAAGTACCCTCTCCCGGAATACAGAGCAGGACAAACGCGCCCACTGATTGGCTCCGAGAAGAGATTGGTACCCAATGCGTCCAACCAGACTGCGTTCTAAGGCCTCTCACAGGTGCAAACCCCACATATGACCAGGCAGAACCTCAATACAGCCCAGCCAAACTGATGCCAAAGCATAATTTAGAACAATTAACCCCAAAACTCAACTACAGTTCTGAGCAAAAACTAAATTTAAAGACATATCGCATACTCATCAGGAGTACCGGCGCTACATATGTTTGAAAGAAGGCGCGAAGAAGCTGCTAACAAAAGAATATCCATAATGGTCCTGACACAATGTGACCATCTGTGAGTTTAGAAAGATCAATGTATGCTGAAATGGCACAGAGTATACATAAATATATATATGCATACACAGAAGTAATCACCTTAAAACTATCATAGTCAATAATGCCTAATACCAAGTTCTTTGTAAATTAATTATGACTATTTGATGAAGTGAACATGCGTGAGGGCCGACCATTTTGCCTGACATTCTTTGAACCATTAAAATTAAATTCAATTAAAATATATAAAAAACCTAGCAGTGTGTACCAGGCTATTGGCTGTACTGCAAGACTGTCAGAGTTGAGAAGGTGAGTTACTGGCCTCTCAGTGCATGTCCTGAAAAATGTGTCTAAAAGTTGTCACTTGGATTGAGTGTGTAGACACGTTAAAAAAAAAAAAACTTCATTAAAAGTTGGTTTGAATTATTAAACACTCCTGGCACTCCTTGTAGGCAGTTCCATGCTTGCCAGTATCCATATCTGAACCTGAAAATTTCAAGGCAATAAGTTCAAAAGTTCCAAGCAGCTCCATCCACACACAGGGTGCTGCGGTACCACCAAGACACTTGCAAAGACTACTTAACTATGAAAGGTTTGATAAAACTAGGTGAAATGCTAGTTGATTAGGTGACTTATCTTATTATCCCCTGAAAAATCCCAGAGCGCCTCTCACTGCAAGGATGACCTCGGGCTTGTTCGCAAGTCGATGTGCCTGAGCCCGCTAGGATGCTGATAGCGTGCAGTGCCGCTGCCAATCACCGCCGCCAATCACAGGCACTGAGACACTGAGAGCTCTGCAGCTGTGGACCGGGAAATGGCTCAGTGCCTGTTATTGGCGCTCCTCGCTGTCAGCTTCCCAACAGGCTTTGGAAGACGCCCCAGCAACACGCCCCAGCTCATCCTTACAGTGAGAAGCACTTAGGGATTTGTCAGGGGATAAGAGAATATATATTAATTAAAAAAAAAAAACTGAGCTCATCCTTACACTGTGCGGAGCTTGGGGGCCACAAAAATTATAAAAGCATATTGTAAGTGGGGGCCGTATAAAACCACACCGCGGGCCGCAACTGGCCCACGGGCCGGACTTTGGACATGCCTGCTATAGACCCATACTACAGAAAGATTCAAGATGGAGTCTCTCCATACCATAATCAAGGTTATTCAACCAGGGGACTGGATGATTTGCCTACCTGCATGTCCTGATCTTTCAGTCATACCAGCAGCACCTCAGATTTGTGCGGGACAGACATTATCATGTCTATATAGGGACTGAGTTTAATACTCGGGCGGCCGCAGTTTCCTTGCCTCTTCAGAATCTCCCCAAAATCTGCGAGAAATTCCAACATTGGCTGCACCAGTAATGTCAACATCCAAGTGCATGAGTCTTCTCGGGACGATGGCTTCATGTATCCTGATGATCCCCTGGGCTCACTGGAAACTCAGAGTTTTCAAACAAGGCTTCCTAAACCAGTGGAAAAAGGCTCACCTTTCCCAGCCAATCAGGATCACCAAACAGATGCACCAGAGTCTCTGGTGGTGGACATGACAAGAAACACTAGTACGGCATCGTCCATTAGAGCCGCAGCCATGGATCATTGTTATCACAGATGCCACGCAGCAGGGTGGGGCACCACCTGCGAACAACGCAAGATCCAGGGCAGATGGGAATTTCCCACTCAGGGCCTAGTTTGCAACATGCTGGAACCTCGAGCAGCATTCATGGCGTTAGCCACCTTGCTGCCTCACATACAGGGTCACCCAGTCCTGCTCCATCTGGACAACATAGTAGCAGTGTCCTACATTCAGCAACAAGGAAGGAGACACTGTTAATCCATTTTGAGAGAGGTGGAGCAGATCACGACATTAGCACAATATCTTCCAGATTTGAGGGCCATATACCTTCCAGGCCGTCAGAACTTGAAAGAGGATCGCTTATCCAGACGATTCAAGGATCCCAATGAGTGGTCCCTTCACCCCGAAATTTTTAAACAGATTGTGCATGAGGAGGGGTGTTTGCAGCTGGATCTTTTCGCCTCATCAACCAACTGCAAGGTGAGCCGGTTCCTCTCATGCTATCCACATCCTTTGGCGGAGGGGACAGATGCCTTGACCCATCCTTGGGTTGTGCAACTGGCCTATGCCTTCCCTCCAATCTCTCTGATCTTGAAATTCCTGAAAAGATTGTTGGCAGAGAATTTGACAGTCATTGCTGTATTACCCTACTGCCCTCGCAGATCATAGTTCTCTCTGGCAATGGATGTCAGCATGTGTCCACCGATCACTCTGCCGGTGACGCCTAATCTCCTGTGGCAGGGGGAAATTCTACATCCAAAACCATCACAGCTGGCCTTAGCAGCCTAGGGATTGAAAGGCAGGGGTTACAAGAGTTAGGATGTTCTCCAGAGGTTATTAGAACCTTACAGAGTCCCAGAAAAGGGCCAACCAATTCCATATACTGCAGAATAGGGGATAGGTTCATGAGCTTTGCAGCTGGTTGTCAGTCTGACCCCAGTGACCCAAATGTGTCGCACGTCCAGCCTTTCCTGCAATCCGGATTGGATTGGGGGCTCAGCCTAAGTTTGCTTAACCACTTTCAGACCGGACCAATTTGCAGCCAAAGGACCAGGCCCCTTTTTGCGATTCGGCACTGCGTCGCTTTAACTGACAATTGCGCGGTCGTGCGACGTGGCTCCCAAACAAAATTGACGTTGTTTTTTTCCCACAAATAGAGCTTTCTTTTGGTGGTATTTGATCGCCCCTGCGGTTTTTATTTTTTGCTATAATAAATATCCCCAAAAAAATATATAAAAAAACATTTTTTTTTCCTCAGTTTAGGCTGATACGTATTCTTCTACATAATTTTGGTAAAAAAAATCGCAATAAGCGATTATTGATTGGTTTGCGCAGAAGTTATAGCGTTTTCAAGATAGGGGATAGTTTTATAGCATTTTTATTAATAATTTTTTTTTATTAGTAATGGCGGAGATCTGCGATTTTTTTTGTGACTGCGAAATTATGGCGGACACATCGGACATTTTTGACACATTTTTGGGACCATTGTCATTTTTACAGCAATTAATGCTATTTAAATGCATTAATTCCTGTATAAATGACACTGGCAGTGAAGGGGTTAACCACAAGGGGGCAGTGTAAGGGTTAAGTATGCCTAGGGGTGTATTTCTTACTGTGGGGGGGGCGTGGCTGTCAGCTAGTGAATGCTGATCTCTGCTCCAATCACAGGGAGCAGAGATCGGCGTCACTAGTTGCTAGGCAGAACGGGGAGATGCTGTTTATCTCGGCATCTCCCCGTTCAGCCTTCCCGTGAGACGATCGCGGGGGTCCCTACGGTGATCGAGTCCGCGGGTACCGCAATCAGACTCACGGGGGTCCTGACCGGTGCGCTCCCGATGGCACGGACAGGCTAAAGGAGGGACTTATATATACGCCCTCCTGCCTGTACGTGCCATTCTGTCGACGTATATCGTCGTGCGCCGGTCGGCAAGTGGTTAAGGTACAAGTTTCAGCCATCTTGGCTTTTACCCAAAGAAAATGGGCAGCGAGCCTGCCGGTGGAGTGCTTCATGAGAGCAGTGCTTAGACTACGCCCTCCCAAGAGAAATAGGTCCCCTCATTGGGACCTGGCAATAGTCCTCAATTTTCTGGCAAACCCTCCATGTGCCCCAATGGAAAACTATCCTTTATGGCATATCACCTTAAAAATGGCTTTCCTAATAGCTATAACTTCAGGGGGAAGGATGTCAGAACTCCAAGCATTGGAGGCAGCTGAACCTTATACCATGTTCTTCCCAGACAGGGTTGTGCTGAGACCATTGGATCACTTTGTCCCAAAAGTGACTTCAAAATTTAATCTCTTTAGTGAATGGGTACTACCAGCCTTCCCAGCAGAATCCAGCATGAGTTGGACATTCCAAAAGTCCTAAAAGCCTATCTCCAGGCTTCTTCTGCATTCTGACGTTCTCATCCTACCTACCTCATCCTACCTACCGGAAAATCTAAAGGGAAAGAGGCTTTGGCCAGAACCATCTTGGCCTGCATAGTAAAGATTATTCATCAATAAGGATGGGCTTTATGTTCGGGTCCACTCGAACATTGGCTGTTTGCCCTTGCGCCGAATAGTGAACAATTTGGGGTGTTCGCAGCAAATTCCAAAGCTGCGGAACACCCTTTTAAAGTCTATAGGAGAAATCAAAAGTGCTAATTGTAAAGGTTAATATGCAAGTTATTGTCATAAAGTGTTTGGGGACCTGGGTCCTGCCCCAGGGGACATGAATCAATGCAAAAAAAAAGTTTTAAAAACTGTCGTTTTTTCAGGAGCAGTGATTTTAAAAATGCTTAAAGTGAAAAAAATGAAAGTGTAATATTCCTTTAAATTTTGTACCTTGGGGGTGTTTCCCGTGTTTAGAACAGTCTGACAGCAAAATTACATTTCTAAAGGAAAAAAAGTCATTTAAAACTACTCGCGGCTATATTGAATTGTCGTTCCCGGCAATACACATAAAAGTTCATTGCTAAAAACGGCATGGGATTCCTCCACAGGGGAGCCCCGAATCAAAATAAAAAAAATGCGTGGGGGTCCCCCAAATGGATTTTAAGGGGAACTCCGAGCCAAAATTTAAAAAAAAAATGGCGTGGGGTCCCCCCAAAAAATCCATACCAGACCCTTATCCGAGCATGCAACCTGGCAGGCCGCAGCAAAAGAGGGGGGGGCGAGAGAGCCCCCCCTCCTGAACCATACCAGGCCACATGCCCTCAACATTGGGAGGGTTCTTTGGGGTAGCCCCCACAAAGCACCTTGTCCCCATGTTGATGGGGAGAAGGGCCTCATCCCCACAACCCTTGCCCGGTGGTTGGCAAGGGTTGTCTAGCTTTCTGCAAAATGTCTTCCTTCAGAGTGAAGCTCGTGAGACAGCAGATAATGTCACGGGGTGGTGCTGGATTAGGAGCTCTGGGTCTCAGTGCCCTGTGTGCTCTGTCAAAGTCTATAGGGGATTCTAAGGGTCTCTCCAATAAACTGTTAAACCGAACAAAGTGCATTTTTAATTTGTTCTGCAGACACAGTTTCTGGAATTCCCCTTATCCTTATATTGCTCCTTCTGCCTCTATTATCTAAATCTTCCAAGTGTCTGTTAATTGCAATCAGGTGTTGTGAGTGAGATGTGGAAGCTTCTTCAAGTCTTTTTATTGCTTTCTCCTTGTGTCTGCCTGCTCTCTCCTCTGCCGCCTTTTGCTCTGTAAGCATGAGGATATCAGCCTTCAGGTCAGTGATGGCAGCAGAAAACGAGTTTTTAATTCATGCTGCTATATCCATTGACATGGACATTCGTTGTACTGTTCATTTAAGCACAAGAGACTCCATTTTGTTCTCACTGTTGAAATGTGTTCAGTAGGGATGGGCCCGGTGCTCGATGCGAACTCATGTTCGCATCGAGCACCGGGTGTTCGCTCGCTCGGCGAGCCCAGAACTATTTTGGCCGCTCGCATCACGTTCGTGTTATGCGAGCGGCCCCGCAATGCATTGCTGCCGGCGCGGCCGACGCAGTGCATTGCTGGCTGATGATTGGCCAAGCATGCACTGTGACCCCGCATGCTTGGCCAATCACAGCGCCGGAAACTCGAAGAGCCATAATTGGCTACAGGCAGGACGCCTGTAGCCAATTACAGCTCAGGGGCTTTAGTACACGCCCCCCCTATAAAAGGCCGCCACGCCGTCTGCGCCGGTCACATGCTGTTCCGGCGTAGATAGAGCAGGATAGTTCTGTGACACTCTGCTGGATTTAGTTAGTTAGAGAGATTTACTTAGAGAGATTGAGTTAGATAGATTCATTTAGAAAGATTGATTTAGAAAGAGGGGCTTGTAGTATGTTCGTGGCAGGCAGGCAGAGCTCCTATATTTTGTTCCCAGAAGCACCTATAGGACTTGTAGTGTGTTCGTGGCAGGCAGGCAGAGCTCCTATATTTTGTTCCCAGAAGCACCTATAGGACTTGTAGTGTGTTCGTGGCAGGCAGGCAGAGCTCCTATATTTTGTTCCCAGAAGCACCTATAGGACTTGTAGTGTGTTCGTGGCAGGCAGGCAGAGCTCCTATATTTTGTTCCCAGAAGCACCTATAGGACTTGTAGTGTGTTCGTGGCAGGCAGGCAGAGCTCCTATATTTTGTTCCCAGAAGCACCTATAGGACTTGTAGTGTGTTCGTGGCAGGCAGGCAGAGCTCCTATATTTTCTTCCCAGAAGCACCTATAGGACTTGAAGTGTGTTAGTCCCATCACACAGAGATCATATATTTTGTTCCCAGAAGCACCTATAGGACTTGAAGTGTGTTAGTCCCATCACACAGAGATCATATATTTTGTTCCCAGAAGCACCTATAGGACTTGAAGTGTGTTAGTCCCATCACACAGACCTATATTTTCTTCCCAGAAGCACCTATAGGACTTGAAGTGTGTTAGTCCCATCACACAGAGATCATATATTTTGTTCCCAGAGGCACCTATAGGACTTGAAGTGTGTTAGTCCCATCACACAGACCTACATTTTCTTCCCAGAAGCACCCATAGGACTTGAAGTGTGTTAGTCCCATCACACAGAGATCATATATTTTGTTCCCAGAAGCACCTATAGGACTTGAAGTGTGTTAGTCCCATCACACAGACCTATATTTTCTTCCCAGAAGCACCTATAGGACTTGAAGTGTGTTAGTCCCATCACACAGAGATCATATATTTTGTTCCCAGAAGCACCTATAGGACTTGAAGTGTGTTAGTCCCATCACACAGAGATCATATATTTTGTTCCCAGAAGCACCTATAGGACTTGAAGTGTGTTAGTCCCATCACACAGACCTATATTTTCTTCCCAGAAGCACCTATAGGACTTGAAGTGTGTTAGTCCCATCACACAGAGATCATATATTTTGTTCCCAGAGGCACCTATAGGACTTGAAGTGTGTTAGTCCCATCACACAGACCTACATTTTCTTCCCAGAAGCACCCATAGGACTTGAAGTGTGTTAGTCCCATCACACAGAGATCATATATTTTGTTCCCAGAAGCACCTATAGGACTTGAAGTGTGTTAGTCCCATCACACAGACCTATATTTTCTTCCCAGAAGCACCTATAGGACTTGAAGTGTGTTAGTCAGGTGCATGCAATTACAAATCTTGATCTAATAACTCATAATAACTAATAACTCACAGCAGGGCCCATTTGCAGGAAAAAAAAACTATTTAAAATCACGAGTCGCAGCTATTTGCCGGCAAATGAATTGTCGGATCCGTAATACAGAGAACTGTCATTCATTGAAGTCATTGATAAAAAAATGCGTAGGGGTCCCCCCAAATTCAATAACCAGGCCCTTCAGGTCTGGGATGGATATTAAGGGGGACCCCAGCCAAAAAAAAAAAAAATGGCGTAGGGTCCCCCTCAAAATCCATATCAGACCCTAGAGGTCTGGGATGGATTTTAAGGGGAACCCTAGCCAAAAAAAATGGCGTGGGGTCCCCCATAAAATCCATACCAGACCCTTTATCCGAGCACGCAACCTGGCAGGCCGCAGGAAAGGAGAGGGGGACGAGAGAGGCCCCCCTCTCGCCTGAACCGTACCAGGCCACATGCCCTCAACATTGGGAGGGTGCTTTGGGGTCCCCCCCAAAGCACCTTGTCCCCATGTTGATGAGGACAAGGGCCTCATCCCCACAACCCTGGCCGGTGGTTGTGGGGGTCTGCGGGCGGGGGGCTTATCGGAATCTGGAAGCCCCCTTTAACAAGGGGACCCCCAGATCCCGGCCCCCCCCCTGTGTGAAATGGTAAGGGGGTACAAAAGTACCCCTACCATTTCACCAAAAAAGTGGCAAAAATGGTAAAAATGACAGGAGACGGTCTTTGACAATTCCTTTATTAAAATCTTCTTTCTTCATCTTCTCCTTTCTTCATCTTCTCCTTCCGGCATCTTCTTCCATCTTCTTCTTCCTTCGATTCGCTTCTTCTTCCTCCGGTCTTCTCGTCCTTCTCGTCCGGCGTCGTCCTTCTCGTCCGGCATCGGTGACAGGTCTTGTATAACGAAGGCACCTGGTGACAGACATTAAAAATCACTCGCGGCTAATTGCCGATTCCCGCAATACAGAGAACAATTCGAATGTTGTATTGTAACTAACAAATATGTAATTTCAACTAACATGAAAGAAATTATAATAGCGGATATAACGAATGCTTCGAATGATTCGAGATTCAGTATATCTAATATAGAGAACTGTTCCTGCACAGTGTCATTTTTGCAGGAAAAAAAAAACTATTTAAAATCACGAGTCGCAGCTATTTGCCGGCAAATGAATTGTTGGATCCGTAATACAGAGAACTGTCATTCATTGAAGTCATTGATAAAAAAAAAGCGTAGGGGTCCCCCCAAATTCAATAACCAGGCCCTTCAGGTCTGGGATGGATATTAAGGGGGACCCCAGCCAAAAAAAAAAAAAAATGGCGTGACCCCGCCCCCCCTCTGACGTCATGGGGAAAGCCATAGGGAATTCCACATGACGTCCCCGTGCGTCAGAGGGGGCGGGGTCACCAGGTGCCTTCGTTATAAAAGACCTGTCACCCGGAGCGGAGCCTCACAGAGCGGGAGCCTCCCATTGCGAGGAGCGGCCTGCGAGAAGAGACGCCGATGCCGGACGAGAAGGACGACGCCGGACGAGAAGGACGAGAAGACCGGAGGAAGAAGAAGCGAATCGAAGGAAGAAGACGATGGAAGAAGATGCCGGAAGGAGAAGATGAAGAAGGAAGAGCAGAAGAAAGAAGAAAGAAGATTTTAATAAAGGAATTGTCAAAGACCGTCTCCTGTCATTTTTACAATTTTTGCCACTTTTTTGGTGAAGGGATCTGGGGGTCCCTTTGTTAAAGGGGGCTTCCAGATTCCGATAAGCCCCCCGCCCGCAGACCCCCACAACCACCGGGCACGGTTGTGGGGATGAGGCCCTTGTCCTCATCAACATGGGGACAAGGTGCTTTGGGGGGGACCCCAAAGCATCCTCCCAATGTTGAGGGCATGTGGCCTGGTACGGTTCAGGTTTTTTTTTGGCCGGGGTTCCCCTTAAAATCCATCCCAGACCTGAAGGGTCTGGTATGGATATTTGGGGGGGGACCCTACGCCATTTTTTTTTTGGCTGGGGTCCCCCTTAATATCCATACCAGACCTGAAGGGCCTGGTTATTGAATTTGGGGGGACCCCTACGCTTTTTTTTTTTTTTTATATCAATGAATGACTGTTTTTTAAATAGCTTTTTTTTCTGCAAAAATGACACTTTGTCATTCGAATTCATTCGAATTCATTCGAATGCATTCGAATTCATTCGTTATATCTGCTATAATAATTTCGTTTGAATTAGTTGAAATTTGATATTGGTAGTTGGATTCGAATAATTTGGAGCTGAAATTCGTAAACGGAATTTTTCCTGCAAAAATGACACTTTGTCATTCGAATTCATTCGAATCCATTCGAATTCATTCAAATTCATTCGAATTCATTCGAATCATTCGGCGACGAAATTCGTAAACGGAATTTCGTATTCCGTACGGAATTCGTAAAAAAAAAAATTCGTACTACAGATTCGTAAATTCGTACGAATTTCGAAAAATTCGTACGAATTTCGAAAAATTCGTACGAATTACGAATTCGTACGAAACGAATCGCACATGTCTACAAACGACTCCTACTTGCAAATGGAAAGAGAAAACAGGAAGTGAGAGGAAATCTACCCCTAGGAAGGGAAATTCTATCCTGTTAGATTTAATTTGGGAAAAAGGTATCTCCTCTCTACTGATACTTTATCACCAATCCTTGTTTCAATTAAAACCCCACTTTTTCCAAAAACATTTGTCATTGGGACGGAAAGTTAGGTGACATGTTCTGAACAGATGTGCAAAGACAGCAAATGTTACAGGGCTGATAACCCCTCCCTATGTTCTCCAAAAAGCTTAAAAATAGATTTTTTTGGGATGGAGCTACACTTCATAATGTACCTGTTCAGATTCTACTTAAGAACAAACCTAAAGCCGCAAGTGGTTTTAAATGGCTTCTTTTTTTCCTTTACAAATGTCATTTTGTGCAAGGACAGTTCTAAACACGGGAAACACATGCCACTTCACAGGCATACTTTAGACACCCCCCAGGTACCATATTTAAAGGAAAATTTCACTTTTTTTTTTTCACTTTATGCATCATTAAAATGACTGCTCCCGAAAAAACGTTAGTTTTTAAAAGTTCTTTTTGCATTGATATATGTCCCCTGGGGCAGGACCCGGGTCCCCAAACCTGTTTTATGACATTAACATGCATATTGGCCGTTGTAATTAGCACTTTTGATTTCGAACGTTCGCGTCCATTATAACGTATAGGGTTCGAAAATTCGCGCGAACTTTCGGTCGGTTCGAAGGTTCTGGTGCGAACCGAACCCGGGGGTGTTCGGCTCATCCCTAGTGTTCAGTAACCTTCACCTAACACACAGACACATCTCCTCTAGAAACTCTCTACTCCCCCCCCCCCTCCCCTATCCATGTTTTACTTTTGCAATTGTTCTATTCGCTAGCTTTTAATAATATATTTCTATTTGTTTAGCTTTTAATAACGTATTTCTATTTGTTAGTTTTTAATAACATCTCACACCACCCCTTTCTTATCTGTGTATAAAATAACATGTAATAATAAATTTCGTCAGAACGGACATTTTAAACACAGTGATTGATTCCTGTGAATCTGTTCCTGCAGCTGCAGTATTAACTTTTATTTTAGAGTCCCAATCAGAAATTAGTCATAACAGTTTTGGCGAGCCAGCCAGGAGTTTCCAGAAGGAACCGCGATTCGATCGGGATCATCGGGAACGCAGACCTCTAAATGCCGGCTAGGTAAGCTGTCCTTAAGCTTGCTATATTTCTGCCTTTCCTATGTATTCTATCTGTCGGTTCTCAAGGAAACCAGACCACTCTCGGACCTTTCTGGTTGGGTAACGTGTGTGTGTGAATGTGTTTGTGTCCCCCTTCACGGGTTGGACTGTGTGTGGATAGGGAGAATCCTCTGCAGTTCCCTGCGTTGACTCCTTGTGGGCGACCTGGGTCAGAGGCGCATGGTAGGGTCAGATAAAACTCACGGAGAAGAGAAGAGACGAGGAGGGTCTCTTAATGAGTGTTTTGTCTATTGTCATAAACCCCTTCTATCCACGTAGATAAGTGGAGACTATTCTTGTAAATCTGCAGATTTGCTGTACTATTTGTTTTAGAGGCAAGAGGGTATAGGCACTAGTAGAGAAGACTGGCCAGTCATTATGGGCATTAAAATAAGTAAGGGAATGAAGGGTAAGAGGCCTTCAGATAATGCCCAGCGCAAGATGAGCGCTAGAGAATATATGAACCGAAGGTACGGTTCCGCCTATACTGAGCCCCTAGATAAATGGGTAGAATGGACAAAGGGAACAGCTAAACCTTTAAAATCTGAAGGGACTTTTGATTTACAAGTATGGCAAACTTTTCTGCACGATTATGGCCCACTACTGTGCAGTGAAGGAACGTGGAGAATAGCTTGCACATGGGAGACAGAAGCTAAAGTAGCAAATCAAACTGGCTTGACGGAGATGTTTAATAAAAGTACTGCCCAAATTTACTACGTTTGGCCAGAAGACTCTGTAGAAGAGGACCCCCCACCTTATGTGGCTGCCAGTTTGGCTTTAAGGGGTCCAAGAACAAAAGCAAAAGAATTAGATTACATGGAACACACAAAAGATGAGCTGGGCAATATAGTAGAGAGCAGAGGTTTAACAGCCCCGTATCAACCTACAAAGAGGGATTTGTCTCATATCCTAGAAACGGATGATTGGCATAAATCAGAAGGCACATATGCAAAACTAGATCTCTCTGAACTTAAGGCTTTGGCCAGAGAAAGAGAGATAGAGTCTGAACTTCCAGGGCAAACCATAATTTCCAAATTGTGGCAGCAAGATGAAGAGAGAAGGAAGGGAGAAACTGCCCCTTCTGCCCCGGTCACAGAGCAATCTGCTTCAGTTTATCCTGTCAGAACCCAATTAGTTTTTGAAGGTAATGCTGTTGACAGTAAGTCTCAAATTAAATGGCATGTACCTTTCAGTCCCCAAGATATGAGAGCCATATTAGAGGGATTGGGAGACCCTAGAAAGAATCCAATTGGGTTTGCAAACAAACTTAGTGCTGCACAGGAAGCATATGAGGCTTCTGCTACTGACATTCATCAGCTTCTTATTAAAGCAGTGGGAAGCAACATGTCTGGCTATATACTTAAGGAATGTGGTGTAGACATCAAAACTCTAGGTAAGATGGTTAGTGGACGGGAGGTTTGTGGGAAATTGAAAGAAAATTTGCCCCAAATATATGGACAAACCAGACATGCTGAATTTATGAATGCTAAGCAAGGGAAAGAGGAAGCAGCAGGGGCTTATTGGAGGCGGTTAAGCGATATGGCTGAGGAAGCAGGCATTAATGTAGAGGAAGAGAAGGTGGGAGAAACTGCAAGTCCATCTATGCAACTGGTGAAACAAAGGTTTCTTGATGGTTTAATACCCCAGTTGAAAGAGAAGTTGTTCACAGCAAGGCCTGAGGCAGGCAATATGTCTATTCGAGACGTCCTGCCTATCCTGTTATCCATAGAAAACAGGATTAACCAAAAAGACAGCAAACCCAAGGTTATGTACATGGGGAAGCAGAGAGGAAGAGGAAGAGGAAGAGGCAAAGGCAATTTCAGAAATCATGGCGATCGGGGACCAATCATATGCTACAATTGTGATGGGGAAGGACACATAGCTAAATTCTGCCATCTTCCTGACCGTAGACTAGAAAAGAGCTTAGAAGCACCTCATGCTGATCCCAGTACAAAAGCAGTGGATCAGGCATAGGAAAATGGCATACCAGTATCAATCATGTTAAATAGAGGAGACAATGGTCCCGAGACCAGAGTAAAAGTATTTTTACAAGAACTCCCCTATCCTGGAGGAGAAACAGAATTAACCTGTTTAATAGATACTGGTGCAAGCCGAAGTGTTTTTAATATAGAGGACTTACCTCCAGGATTATTATCTACAAATGTTATCTCTGGTGTTGGCCTAACCGGGACCTCTACTGATTTGGTCGAGTCCAAGCCACTTAAACTCAGGCTAGGACAGCAAACAGAAATTGTCACTAAAGTGTTAGTTTCAGACACAGTTCCTACCAATCTTCTGGGAGCTGACATTTTGAACCAAATTTTAGCAAACATAGACTACACTCCTACAGGAGTCCAAGTGGTCAGTAGTCTGTCAGGAGAAGTTTTAAATTCTGCCTGTGGAGTATTTTTAATCCAAGACTCCACTCCGCCATTTCCACCAGAATTGAAAGTGATTCCCACTGAATTATGGGCCACCAGCAAATATGATGTAGGTCTGCTGGATTGCACCCCAGTCATGATAAAAATAAAACCAGGATCCCATCTCCCACAGATTAAACAGTACCCACTGAGTATTGCTCAGACTGAGGGGATAAAGGATCAAATCACTCAACTGAAAGCAGCACGGGTTGTTGTACCAATTAAGTCCCAAGTCAACACACCCCTGTTCCCAATTGCAAAGAAGCCAAACAAGAAGGGTGGGCAGGTGACATACCGCATGGTGCATGATTTGAGAGCCATTAACAATATAATTGAGGCAGATACCCCGATCGTGCCCAACCCCCACACTTTACTAAGTGGAATACCTGCCTCCAGCACCTACTTTACAGTGATTGATCTTGCAAATGCTTTCTTTTCGGTGCCCCTGCACCCAGATTGCTGGCACCTTTTTTCATTTACCCATGATGCCCAAAAGTTAGCATGGACAAGATTGCCCCAAGGCTGTGTGAGTAGCCCCTCTGAATTTAATACTGCGTTAAAGCAAGTATTGGACCAATGGTCCCCCTCACACCCAAACACAGTTTTGCTTCGGTACATAGACGATTTGCTTATTTGTTCTGATACAAGGGACATTTGTAGCAAAGAAACAGTAAGCCTTCTCATGTTTCTCTATAACAGTAACAACAAAGTTAGCAAAGATAAGCTACAATACTGCCAAGAGAAAGTGATCTTCCTGGGTCACTGCATTTCACATGGAATCCGTCACCTAACCCCAGATCGAGTTAAAACTCTACAAAAATTTGAAAAGCCAAGAAATGTACGGCAACTACGTGCCTTCCTGGGGTTAGTGGGATATTGTAGGGACTGGATTCCGAATGCATCAGAACTTTTGGCTCCTCTATATGAGGCTACCACTAGAAATCCTTTCAACCTCACATGGGAAAATGAATTGCAGATGAAGGAGCTTATTAAAATTTTGTCTGAAGCTCCCGCCATTGGACTTCCTGACTATACTAAAACTTTCTCATTGTTCTGTCATGAAGTCAATGGATTTGCTGCAGGTGTACTCACCCAGCTACATGGAGACAAACAGAGGCCTGTGATGTATGTATCGGCCTCATTAGACCCCGTCATCAAAGGCTCCCCCAGTTGTATGCGAGCCATAGCAGCCTGCATTTTGCTGCTAGACAAAGTAACTGAGCTTGTACTAGATTCTGCTCTGATCCTGTATGTACCACATGCAGTACAGGAAATCATGAATCAAGTAAATACCAGACATGTGTCTGCCAGTAGATTTGACAAGTACCAGTCTGCTCTTTTTGCTCAGTCGAATTTAACAATCAAACGATGTGTTACTTTAAATCCGGCAACTCTTCTTCCTATAATTGATGAGGAAGATGCAACAAATGGTACTGATGTAGAACCCGAGAGTTTCTCTCATGATTGTATGGCTCTGATGGAGGTAGAAAGGGCCTCTGTCACACCAGCAAAAGATGAGCCTTTATCAGATTGTGACACACACTTATTTGTAGATGGTTCCAGATTTTACACTGATGATGGTCAGCCACACACAGGGTTTGCTGTAACCACTACAGACACCATTTTACATCAGGAAGCATTGATACCCCAGATGTCAGCACAGGAAGCGGAGTTGTGTGCTGTAGTCAAAGCATGTCATCTCCTAGAGAATCAAAGGGGAAACATTTACACTGACAGCAGATATGCATTTGGAATAGCTCACGATTTTGGGCCTCTCTGGAAAGCACGGAATTTTCTGACTAGTGCAGGGAAGCCAGTGAGACATGCAAAACTCATAGAGCGGCTATTTGAGGCCTTTCAGAAACCAGCAGAAGTTGCCATCTTGAAGGTAAAAGGGCATGCAAGGGGAAATGACATGACAGCCAGAGGAAATGCTTTGGCGGACCAAGCGGCAAAGGGTGCTGCCCTTATGGCATTTGGAGTCACACCCACTGTAGGGGTCGCCCAGGTAGCGGGGTCAGATTCCCCTCATCAAGAGCAGTGGGATGTAGAAACTCTAATTCAGTTGCAGAACCAGGCCCCTGATGAAGAGAAGGATAAGTGGATAAAATGTAATGCTACCCAAAATCAGCAGGGCCTGTGGAGCGCTGACAACAGGTGGTGTCTACCCAGGAGTTTGTACCCAGTTTTAGCACAACTGGCACATGGCGTCAGTCATCTTGCTAAGGGCGCGATGGTGGCACTTACTGACTGCTATTGGATAGCACCTGGATTTAGTGCATTTGCAGCCAGGTTTTGTGCTTCATGTCTCACTTGTGCTCTGCACAATGCAGGAAGGCCTGTCCATGTTCCCCAAAGGCATTCTCCTAAGCCAGATTTCCCTTTCCAAAGAATTCAAATAGACTACATTCAGATGCCCAGAATAGGCACCTATGAGTTTGCTTTAGTTTGCATTGACATGTTTTCGAGCTGGCCTGAATGCTGGCCAGTAGCCAAAGCAAATACAAAAACAACAGCAAAGAAAATTTTGAATGAAATAGTTTGTAGATATGGAGTTCCTGAAGCTATTGAGAGTGACAGAGGAACCCATTTTACTGGGGAAGTAATGAAAGAGGTAATGGAAGCCCTTCACATACAGCAGGCTTTCCATACACCTTATCATCCACAAAGTAGTGGTAAAGTTGAGAGACTTAATGGAATTTTGAAAAACAGATGTGCAAAAATTAAAGCAGATACGGGAAAAGGATGGGTGGAAGCTTTGCCATTAGCCCTATATTCTGTACGAACTACCCCTAAGCAACCACATGGGCTGTCCCCCTATGAGATTTTATTTGGAGGGCCACCCAAAACAGGGCTATATTTTCCCCAACAGTTGCAGGCTTCTCACTCTAGTCTGTTAGAATATGTTCAGATTTTGCAAATAACATTGAATAAAATACATGAAGGTGTTTATAAATCTATCCCCGACCCAGATTCTGTTTCAGGTATTCACAGAATCCAGCCAGGTGACTGGGTGACTGGGTAGTGGTCAAGTGGTAGTGGTCAAGCGACACGTCAGAAAGCCACTAGAACCAAAATTTGACGGACCACATTTGGTGCTTTTGACGACCAGTTCCGCTGTCAAGTTGGAAGGAAAGCCCACCTGGAGTCACTGCAAGAAAATCCTGAAGTGATGATATCCTTTGAAAAAATTATGATAATGTTTCTTTTCTTTTTGTTGTTTGTGAGAACTGAGACATGGGAAAATAACCCTTTCAACCAAATGTTAAAATTGTATGCAACCCATAGCAACGCTAGTAACTGCTGGGTGTGTTCTCACCTAAATCCCCAAACAGGAACAATACCCATGATAGCAGTGCCTCTCAAATTCACTGATCTAAACAGGACCAGAATAAATGGCTCATACATGGTCTCCACAGCTAATGAGCACAGATCAGTGACTTTGATGGTTTCAAAACAGATAGGCACTCCACAGATTTGTTTAAACATTACATGCCCATTTAAAACTAAATGTACACGGTTGGGCAATTCAGATTGCACCGGAGCAAAAATTACAGTTTATGGAGGAAACTATGGTCAATATTATCATATCCCAGATCCAGAACTAAATAGAACCCTTTATAGTACAAATTGCTCACAGTTCCCAATATGTCAAAATATCGGTTACCTGGGGTTCCAGGTTATTGCTTCCAGTTATTTAGAAGCAGGCATACCATCCATACGTAGAGGGTTATATTATATATGTGGAAATAAAGCTTACGCCTGGCTTCCTGCTAATGTTACAGGTACATGTTATATTAGGAAGTTAGCACCTGCTTTGGCTGTTCGCAAAGATACAGTGCGTCCAGATCAAAGTCCAGAATACCCTTTAGTGTTCAAAAGAGAGCTGTTCACTGAAGGTGACATGGCATGGTCATGGTTCCCTTCCTGGACAGGATGGGGAATTGAAGCAATGAAAAGAATAAATAATTACACTAGAATTGTAGATGAAATTATTAACCTTACAACCACTGATATAGGTTTATTAAGTGAAGAAATGGCTCAGATTAAAAAAGTAGTATTAGAGCACAGATTAACTCTAAATTATCTCACTGCAGCTCAAGGTGGGATGTGTAAGTTGTTTCGCACTGACTGTTGTATATACATTTCTGATAATGAGGACATTATTAAAGGGCATCTTGCTAAGATAAGAGAACTACAGAATAAGGCCAGAGATATTGCTAAAGATGGATGGAACCCCTTTAAGGGTTTAGGAGGTGTTGGTGATTTTTTTATATAGCATAGCAACATGGTTACAGAAACTAGGCGCTTACATTGTGATGTTCCTATTTCTCATATTTGTCATTTACTTCCTCATCAGGCTGTGCCTCTGTGTGACTACCCGCTGTATCAACGAATTGTCCACCAGCCCTGATGAACCCGTTGTTATGAGAAAGCTAGGAGAGAACTGAACAGGACGCCGTCTCTCTGCGCCAATGTAACAGGAGTTACCAGCAATCGGCTGAATGTAACGCGGAGAATAATGGTGTCAAATAAACAAAAGGGAGGAAATGACATGGACATTCGTTGTACTGTTCATTTAAGCACAAGAGACTCCATTTTGTTCTCACTGTTGAAATGTGTTCTGTAACCTTCACCTAACACACAGACACATCTCCTCTAGAAACTCTCTACTCCCCCCCCCCCCCCCCTATCCATGTTTTACTTTTGCAATTGTTCTATTCGCTAGCTTTTAATAATATATTTCTATTTGTTTAGCTTTTAATAACGTATTTCTATTTGTTAGTTTTTAATAACATCTCACACCACCCCTTTCTTATCTGTGTATAAAATAACATGTAATAATAAATTTCGTCAGAACGGACATTTTAAACACAGTGATTGATTCCTGTGAATCTGTTCCTGCAGCTGCAGTATTAACTTTTATTTTAGAGTCCCAATCAGAAATTAGTCATAACATTTTTTTTAAATTTACACTTTTTTTGTGAAATGGTAGGGGTACAAATGTACCCCATTACCAATTCACACAGGGGGGTCAGGATCTGGGGGTCCCCTTGTTAAAGGGGGCTTCCAGATTCCGATAAGCCCCCCACCCGCAGACCCCCACAACCCCCGGGCAAGGGTTGTGGGGATGAGGTCCTTCTCCCCATCAACATGGGGACAAGGTGCTTTGTGGAAGCTACCCCAAAGCACCCTTCCAATGTTGATGGTCTGTGGCCTGGTACGGTTCAGGAGGGGGGCGCTCTGTCGTTCCCCCCTCTTTTCCTGCAGCCTGCCAGGTTGCGTGCATGGATAAGGGTCTGGTATGGATTTTTGGGGGGACCCCACGGCATTTTTTTTAAATATTGGTTCTCCTTAAAATCCATACCAGACCTGAAGGGCCTGGTATGGAATTTGTGGGGAGTCCCACGCATTTTATTTTTTTAAATTTTGTTTCTGGCTTTGGAATTTGCAGTGAACACCACAAACCAAAAGACTCCTGAGGATAAGAATTGCTGAACACATCAATAACATCAAAATAGGCTACAAGGACCACAACGTCTCTCTGCATTTCAAATTGAAACACGATAGTGATCCGAGCGGCTTGGAATTTTGGGGTATAGAACATCTCCAGCCGCACTGGAGGGGTATCCACAGGGTACGTGAACTATCTAAAAAGGAAACTCAATGGATTTTCTTGACAGATGTGCTCGTCCCTAAAGGTCTCAACGTTGAGTTAGACATTAACTGTTTTATCAGTGATACATAATACCCTCCAGTACACACCTTGTATTTGATCTATATCTGTTTTATTTATATTTTATATTTTATATTTTATATTTATTTATTTATTTATTCATTACTGAATTGATCTCCCCATGCACCGTATCTCTGTCCGATCTCCTGGTGATCTCCTTGTAATTTACTTGTCACCTTTATTAGAATATATTAGGTTTTATTAATTTTATGTATTTTTTATACCTAATACTTCGCCCTTCACCCTATAATTGGTAGTTATATAGGGGGGTGATCAACACGAGAAACATTGAAGGAGGGCTGTGATTACAGAACCCATTCTTAGATGTAACTCACCGATACGATTGATCCCCTTCACCATTTTACTATAAATAGATTGAAATTTTTGCTGATGATGATGTACATTTTATATATTTTTATATTTTAATATTTTAATATTTCGTATAATTTATATCCATCTAGCCCAATGGAATTTATACACTTGACATCACCTCTGCGATTTTATATGATTCTGCTCATCTATCTTAAACCAAACTATATTTTTACATATGCGATTTTAAATGCAACCTAAGATGCGTTTTTAACCTGCTTACATTTTACATTTTAATGTTTATTACATTTTAATGTTTATCGCGATTTTACCCACATTCTGGGTGTAATTTTTAATTTTTATATCTCCTTTTTATCCCTCCTGTTTGGACTTTTCGTTTATTATAGCTTCTATAGTTTATTCGTGGAATTTGCCACAATATATTAAAGCCATATCCCTCCTTCAGTGGAATTCGTATACGTAGAGCTACTGTTTATTAATAGAGTTACTGCAGCAGATAAATGTATATCTTTGTGTATATCTGTCTGATTGATTATGGCTGGGAGCCGCAGGATGCACGCATAGATGGGGTTAATATTTAAATACGAGTAGCACACACCTTATTACATGTAAACGATTGGACTATTCACCAACGCTGCGCAATGCATCATTGGGGATTTTAAGAATTATCCATTGTAGGATTCAGTCTGCACATATGTTATAAGGCTGTAGAATACATAGCTATTACGCATTTTAAATTAGAGTTTTCGATTGCATGTCGCTGTATTAACAGCCTGTAATGCCCCATAGACAACCATTGTAGTTGAGCGTGCACTCTGATTGGCTTGCGGCACTGTCCGTCACTATAAAATGAACACTTCCGGTTCTCTGGTCACGCCCTCGTGACGAAGTCGGATGTGACGAAACGCGCGTCAGGGACGTAGACCAGAGAACCCGGAAGTAAGCTAGCGTGCGCTCCACCTTGCGTTCCATCATCCCGGATACCTACAGGACGTCGTTTCCAGCGCTCCACGAGCGGAAATCGACTGAGAGGACCCGGAAAGGGAACCAGGCACAGTGCACCACTTTACATTTATCCCTAACATGAATATGCTTATATACCTATAACATCTGGTACGCATTTATGATCAAAGGGCACAAGTTCTATGTCATTGAATACTGTTCTTATTATATATCTGGTACGCATTTGTACAAAAGGGGTTGTTTTTTTAAAATTGTTTTATGTCATAAGGGAGGGTGAATAAATACTTTTATGCAGTATTACGCTATGTGGTACAATTCTTTTCACACATGACCTGCCTGCATTGGGTGAGCTGGTGAATCAGAGGCTGTGGAGGAGAATTGAAGGGTACCATCAAAAGAAGGAGCAGTGACCTGTGAAAGATACTTTATGTGCCCGTAATCTTTTTAGCTCTGGTGAGTGCATCCCCAAAAGGGGAACCCCCTAACACGTGGTGGAATTTTCTTTGGTGGATGGACTAACCAGCTGTGGCACATCTAATAAGTGAACTATTTACTCACACCAGATCACAACCAACTCTGGACTTTGTTGACGAACTGTTATGATTGATTAGTAATTTTATTGCCAGATTATTGGTCTCTTCATATCAATTTTCTCATAGTGTTTTTATATATATTTATATATTTATATTTAATCACACTTTTATTGCCACAATCTGCATTCTTTGACCACCCACTTTTATATATGAATTTTATTAGTGAATTTTATTCGTATATTTTATCAGTGTTTACTCTCTGATACTGAGCGCTGCTACAGTACTTTAATAGGTTTTGGTTTTATATCTTAGTTTTACCTATTTTTTTATTGTAATTTTATAACACCACAAATTGTTCGCTATTCGGCGAACGGACGAACAGCCAATGTTCGAGTCAAACTCATGCTCGACCCGAACATAAAGCCCATCCCCACTCAGCAGTACCCAGACGTACACAGCCTCTGTATGTGGCCAGGCTGTGGAAGTCTCTCACATGTGGTATCACCATACTCAGGAGAAGTAGGCAAATCTATTTTGGGGTGTAATTTTTGGTATGTGCATGCTATGTGTTAGAAATATTGTATGAAAGGACAACTTTGTGTAAAAAAAAAAAAAAAAAAATGTGTTTTCATTTTCTTTCCACATTTTCCAAAAACTTTTAGAAATAAATGCAATGTTCAAAGGACTCATTGTGTCTTATAGATTATATGTTGGGGTGTTTTCTTTCCAAAATGTGGTCATTTTGGGGGCGTTTCCATTGTCCTGGTGCTCCAGGACCTTCAAAAGTGTAACAGGTAGTCAGGAAATTAGATGTGTAATTTATTCTCCAAGAATACATGAACGTGCTCCCTGCATGTTGGGCCTCTGTATGTGGACACGCTGTGTAAAAGTCTCACGCATGTGGTATTGCCCTACTCAGGAGGAGTAATAGAATGTGTTTTGGGGTGTAATTTTTGCTATGTACATGCTACGTGTTAGAAAAATCATATAAATTGACAACTTTGTGTAAAAAAAAAAAAAAGTTTTAATCGGATCGGACTGCGAGACAGCACTTTTCAGTATGGTGAAGAACAGTTCAGGATGGTCTTATTTGTCACATTTGTTTCAAGAGATGACTTGGTTGTCTTTCGGTGGTGGTTGGGCGGGCCTCCAGACCGTCGTGCATGAATACAAAAAACAAACAACAAAAAAAGGAGAATGTCAGTGTACAGATATTGGAGGAATGCCAGACAGGAGCAGCGGTCATCGAGACTTAGTACTTATAAGGGGTGCAATGGGGATGAGTAAAGTGGGCTCCCCACAGGGAACAGAGTCCAAGCTACCGCCAGTATCATCCATGGCCCTTGATGGTAGGGATAGTCAATACTGCCTGTTATTGCAAGGTCCCTGGGTTCACCACACCTGCTCACGGGGCTCAGGTTAAAGCAGTAGGTAGACTAAGGGGGTAGCATTACATTAAGACATAAAAACACGGGATGTCCAGGGATAATTTGGTTCAAAATGTGGTACACTACTGGCGGGCAGGAAAAATCCTTTTAAACAGATACATTATCTTGAGAAGATGGATGATAGAAACCCAGAGAAAAACTTAGCATACTATTAATGAAACAAAAGAAACAGAAGAGAGGTGAGTAATGAAAATGAACAAGAAAATGGTGGAATTAATAATGAAAAGGGAAGAAAAAAAACCTACAGATTTAATGCTGCTTCAACCAAGACTGTTAAAGAGCATGGAATCTGGGTTAGAAAAAAAACAAATACATTGGTTGGAAAAAATAAAAAGAACTAAAAAAATAAAAACGAAAATAAAAATAGCACCAAAAAAGAGTAATAAAAAAAAATATATAGTTTCTAAAAAAAAAATTCTCCCATACTAGCAATTAGCAGTATTTTTTCAGGTCAGGTACACAGATATTAACAATGAGGGGGAGGAAAAAATAAAATAAAAAATAAAACAATGATCAAAACTTTTTTTGGAATTTAGGTAAACCTGACCGCATATTATTACTACAAATTGAAAAAGGCTTATCCCTAGAACAACAAAAAACAAAAAGAAAAAATATAGTTCTAGGGTCCTCTTTTAAATGCACACAATCCCCTACGTTGGTCTCTAATAGTTACCCAAATTAGGACAGCAACAGGGTGGAGTTTACTAAAGCTGTGGCCCTAAGACTGTACCTGAATTAACTTTTCCCACTAAGAAACCTTCATTGGAGATATCTGGATTGACCTCTTTTGATCTTGAGATCACCCAAATCGTCCACTTCACTCCTAAGACATCCTGATTTCCAGCTCCCTTGTTACCTCCTCCCATGCTCAACATTAGGACCGCTCTGGAACTCCCCCACCCCAATATGTCCAGCCAGCCCCTACCCTGACCACCACTAGGTGATCCCTAGAAACTCTTTTAATGTTACCTCAGCCAGCTCCATATCAGATAATTCCCAGCAGCTATTATTTTGCACCACCCTCCTCTCCTTAGATCATAAACCCCTTGAGTAGGGCCCTTCTATTCACGCCCTGCACAGACTGTTGTCATTATCTGAATCCTGTTGCACAAACCACCCAACTACCAAACCCCAACAGAAGTTTCAGTAGGTGTAAGGGGAGGTCAGGTTTTCTATAAAACCTTCCTTCAGGGGTGATTGGGGTACAACCCGGTGTTCCTGCTATATCCATGCCAAGGGCAAGAGGAGATGTACAATAGACTCCCCGAGGTAGTGTACCCTGCTGATTACCATTTAACCTGATGCTGAAAACAGTGCATCATTAGACATGTGATACCAGCACCAGTACCCTGGTTTCAGGTCTCATGCATTTTTAACTTTGTTTAGGACCAGTTGGGACACTACCCCGGCATCCATTAGACACGACCCCCTCCTGCGCCAGCATTGTTGCCTTTTCCCATAGCACAACACCTTCTTTTCTCCAGCACTCATCCGTACCAGTCATCTGAGGCTGTCCGGACTCAAACCATCAGAACAAGATGGACTGCAGGGTGTAACACAGTAGAGTCTGTTAAAGGCTAGTACCCAGATTGACCGAGATATCTGCACAATGTTCCATCCCTGTCATTAGGGATGAGACCAGTGTAAGTTAGATTTTGATGATCCTGGAACTGAGTCATCTACCAATCTATTATGATTCATAGGCAACCTTGATACTACCCTCACCTGCTTTGCAAAGTGAAAATTGACCCACTGAGAAAGTCAGTCACTTCTCCAAGGTCCCGGATGCTGGACAGAGCAAGTTGGTTTTCCTAACCCCTTCCCTGATATGTAGCACAAGGCCTCCCAAGGTGGTCTTTAGTATCTCCCGCTCCATAGTGTTTCAAGGTACCCGGTGCCCCCCCCCCCTCCAGCTCCAACGGCAGTCTCCATTAAGCCTCTCTTTATCCTAAGTATGGGAAATAGTCTGAAAACCCGGATTGAAAACCACCTGCCAACAGGTACACTCGATTCTTTATAGAGGCTGCACACCTTCTCGCTCCTTTATCAATTCGGTAATCAGACCCTGTTTTCTCCTTCACCCATACAAAATAAACTGCCTATACTATTCAGACAGGACTCACATGAATGACAGGGGCATAGCGTATCACTTGGGCACTGGGCTTCCTGGCATGCAGAACACAGACAACTAGTAAAAGGTACACAAGGGGTCTAGGACAGGAAGCACCCCTATGGGTATTAACTGAGGAGAATACGGCATGCCTATACATATATCAGAAGGGAGGGCCCTTGGAACAGCCAAGAGCTGGGGACACCCCATACAATTTTCCTGCACAACTTTTTCTCCAGACTCAACCAAAACTATACAATACGAGGCCAGACCTATACACTTTCAACTTGTATGCAATCCGGCAGGCCCTCGTACTTCACATCTGCAGATAAATCTAAAGGAAATTGAAAAAATAAGATAAAAATTGCATAATGTGTATCCAAAGGGCAAAGAAAAATCCCTTGCAGCACTGAGAACGCTGAACAGTCGGGGGTACAATTCGAGCCAACCTGTGTGCTTTGAAACCCCCAGATATTAGCGACAGATATGCCACAGACACATTAGACAATTCATAACAAATCGTCACGTAAAAACAGTGACACTGGGCAGGAAGCAGGCTGGAACTTTACTTGGGGACACAGACTGCTAAGGGACATTAACATACCTTAGCCTGAGGCAATGAGCAGAGCTGGAACAGCCAGGTAACTAATTACAATAACCGCAGGGGGGGGGGGGGGAAGCAGTCCTAAACACAAGTAATCAGTGGAGCACAGAAACTCGTTCATACCAGAGCTTTATACAGGTTGGATCAGAAAATACCACACCCACTTAGGTAGTCCAAAACACAGCTGAATGGGCTGACAAATAGGAGCACAAACCAGATAATGGTGCTGAAACCAGGGAAAATAAAAAATTGTCTATGATTTCCTTTGGTTCTGAAAGCCATGAAACCCAATTATCGCATCTGAGGAATAAAACACCAATAACATTTAGTAATAAACATTCCATTTTTTGCCTGAAAAAAACAATGGTTAAATATTTGTAACAAGACATTAGCATATGACACAAATATACATTTACATTACATAAACAGTGCACCTTATTTTAAAATAGCAAAAATTGTTGAGCTCAACTTATTATTATTATTAATATGTATTACTTAACCACTTCAGCCCCGGACCATTTGGCAGCCAAAGGACCAGAGGTCTTTTTTCAATTTCGCACTGCACTACTTTAACTGGTAATTGCGCGGTCATGCAATTTTGTAACCAAACGAAATTTGCGTCCTTTTCTTCCCACAAATAGAGCTTTCTTTTGATGGTATTTGATTGCCTCTGTGATTTTTATTTTTTGCGATATAAACGGAAAAAGAGCGAAAATTTTGAAAAAAAAAGAGATTTTCTACTTTTTGTTATAAAAAAAATCTAATAAACTCAATTTTAGTCAAACATTTGGGCCAAAATGTATTCAGCCACATGTCTTTAGTAAAAAAAATGCCAATAAGCGTATATTTATTGGTTTGCGCAAAAGTTATAGCGTCTACAAACTAGAGTACATTTTCTGGAATTTACACCGCTTTTAATTTATGACTGCCTATTTCATTTCTTGAGGTGCTAAAATGGCAGAGAAGTACAAAACCCCCCCAAATGACCCCATTTTGGAAAGTAGACACCCCAAGCTATTTGCTGAGAGGCATGTTGAGCCCATTGAATATTTTTTTTTTTTAGTCCCAAGTGATTGAATAAAGACAAAAATAAAAAAGATTTTTTTTTTTTTTCAAAAAGTTGTCACTAAATGATATATTGCTCACACATGCCATAGTTATATGTGGAATTGCACCCCAAAATACATTTTGCTGCTTCTCCTGAGTATGGGGATACCACATGTGTGGGACTTTTTGGGAGCCTAGCCGCGTACGGGCCCCGAAACCCAAGCACCGCCTTCAGGATTTCTAAGGGTGCAAATTTTTGATTTCACTCCTCACTACCTATCACCGTTTCGAAGGCCATAAAATGCCAAAATAGCACAAAACCCCCCCAAATGACCCCATTTTGGAAAGTAGACACCCCAAGCTATTTGTTGAGAGGCATGGTGAGTATTTTACAGCTCTCATTTGTTTTTGAAAATGAAGAAAGTAAAGAAAAAAAAAATTTTTTTTTTCTTTTTTCAATTTTCAAAACTTTGTGACAAAAAGCGACATCTGCAAAATACTCACAATACCTCTCAGCAAATAGCTTGGGGTGTCTACTTTCCAAAATGGGGTCATTTTGGGGGGTTTTATGCCATCTGGGCATTCCATGGCCTCCGAAACTGTGATTGGCAGTGAGAAGTGAAATAAAAAAATTACACCCTTAGAAAGCCTGAAGGCGGTGCTTGGTTTTTGGGGTGACGTACGCGGCTAGGCTCCCAAAAAGTCCCACACATGTGGTATCCCCGTACTCAGGAGAAGCAACAGAATGTATTTTGGGGTGTATTTCCACATATGCCCATGACATGTTTGAGCAATATATCATTTAGTGACAACTTTTTGTAAAAAAAAATATATATATATTTTTTTTTCATTATTCAATCTCTTGGGACAAAAAAAAAAAATATTTAATGGGCTCAACATTGCTCTCATCAAATAGCTTGGGGTGTCTACTTTCCAAAATGGGGTCATTTGGGGGGGTTTGAACTGTCCTGGCATTTTATGCACAACATTTAGAAGCCTATGTCACACGTCACCCACTCTTCTAACCACTTGTAGACAAAGCCCTTTCTGACACTTTTTGTTTACATGAAAACATATTTTTTTTTTGCAAGAAAATTACGTTGAACCCCCAAACACTATATATAATGTTAAAGCAAAGGCCCTACAGATTAAAATGGTGGGTGTTGCATTTTTTTTTTCCACACAGTATTTGCGCAGCGATTTTTCAAACGCATTTTTTGTGGAAAAAATACACTTTTTTTTATTTTAATGCACTAAAACACACTATATTGCTCAAATTTTTGATGAAATAAAAAATATGATCTTAGGCCGAGTACATGGATACCAAACACGACATGCTTTAAAATTGCGCACAAACACGCAGTGGCGACAAACTACATACATTTTTAAAAGCCTTTAAAAGCCTTTACATGATACCACATTAGATTCACGGAGGAGGTCTACTGCTAAAATTACTGCCCTCGATCTGACCTTCGCGGTGATACCTCACATGCATGGTGCAATTGCTGTTTACATATGACGCCAGACCAACGCTTGTGTACGCCTTTGCGCAAGAGAAGGGGGGGCAGGGGTGCTTTTTTTTTTTTTTTTGTTTTTTTTTTTATTTATTTAGCTTTTTTATTTTATTTTTAAACTGTTCCTTCCATTTTTTTTCTTTGTTATGATTTTTATTGTTATCTCAGGGAATGTAAATATCCCCTATGATAGCAATAGGCAGTGACAGGTACTCTTTTTTTGAAAAAAATTGGGGTCTATTAGACCCTAGATCTTTCCTCTGCCCTCAAAGCATCTGACCACACCAAGATTGGTGTGATAAAATGCTTTCCCAATTTCCCAATGGCGCGGTTTATATCCGGGAGGGGGACATTCCCTCCCACTGCTTGTAAAAGCAGTCTAGAGGCTAATTACCCGCTAGAATTGCTTTTACATGAAAGCCGATCACTGGCTGAAAAGAATGATACCAAGATGATACCTAAACCTGCAGGCATCATTCTGGTATAACCATTCAAAGTCCAGCAACATACTGGACATATATTGTAATCTTTTTTTTTTCATGCAGCCTCTTGGCTGAACGAAAAAAAGAGATTGATTGGTGGGTATGCCCACCATTAGAATACCTCCCTTCATCCACCCACTTCTAATGATGGGCATACATGCACCATTTATATATGCCGATGCATGGGGGCATCCTCCCGCAAAAGTTATGCCGTGTACACACGGTCGGAATTTCGACCGTATGTACGTGGCATTAGGAGCCAATCGCTCCTCCCCCCCCCCTGCTGCCCCCATGCTCCTGACTGAAGCGACTGAATCAAAACGCTACCACAAAAAAACTGTTAGCGATCGCAGGGATCAGGCCTGACTCTGCGAACGCTGCAGTTATGTGTGCTTAGTGTTTTGTAAGTGACAGTGATCGATCGATACTGCATTGGGGTGGGCTGGGCGGGGCGGAGGGGGAAAACGCAGGTGCTAGCAGGTATCTGGGCTGATCCCGCTAACAATGCGTTTTTTTTTGGAACCCTAAACTGCTGGGACGCTAGTATAGATCTGATCAGATCAGATATTGATCTGTTCAGATACTGTGCCACTAAGGGAGGTGTATGCTTTGTGCGTGGGTGTTTGCGGTACTGGCACTAACCTGGGGCGACGCAGACCTTATTTGACCCTAAAACCTAATTGATATCACCCGCCGGGCGATCAGGGGGTTAAACCGTTATTGGGTAATAAATGGCGGGTGCCCTGACAGTATAAAAAACAAGCTAACTAACCAGCGTCACCCGTAACAGTAATACAAAAAAAAACTGGTTACCTAGCGACACTAATGCAGCGATCAGAAAAACGATCGCTTAGTGACACTGGCAAAAGGGGGTGAAAGGGTTAACTAGGGGCAATCAGGGGGTTAAACCTTTATTAGGTAATATATGGGGGTACCTGACGCTATATAAAAACCTGACGGGGAACCTAAATAACGAAAAAACTAACTGGCTAACCAGCGTCACCAGTGACAGTTATACAGTGATCACTGGTGAAAGGGTTAACTCTAGGGGCAATCAGGGGGTTAAAACCTTTATTTAGGTTGTAATATGGGGGTACCTGACCTATAAACCTATTTATGAACCTATATAAACATGGCGGTTACCTAAAAAAAAAAAAATGGTTACCTAGCGACACTAATGCAGCGATCAGAAAAACGATCGCTTAGTGACACTGGCAAAAGGGGGTGAAAGGGTTAACTAGGGGCAATCAGGGGGTTAAAACCTTTATTAGGTAATATATCGGGGTACCTGACGCTATATAAAAACCTGACGGGGAACCTAAATAACGAAATAACTAACTGGCTAACCAGCGTCACCAGTGACAGTTATACAGTGATCACTGGTGAAAGGGTTAACTCTAGGGGCAATCAGGGGGTTAAAACCTTTATTTAGGTTGTAATATGGGGGTACCTGACCTATAAACCTATTTATGAACCTATATAAACATGGCGGTTACCTAAAAAAAAAAAAAATGGTTACCTAGCGACAGCAGTGACACTAATACAGCGATCAGAAAAACGATCGCTTAGTGACACTGGCAAAAGGGGGTGAAAGGGTTACCTGGGGGGCAATCAAGGGGTTAAACCTTTATTAGGGGGGGGTAGGGGGCTACCTTGGACCTAAAACTAACTGCCCTGACAGTTATTACAGTCACACTGACACTAAATGCAGTGATCAGTAAAAAAATGATCACTGCAACTAGTGACACTGTGACTGGGGGGGGAGGGGGTGATCTGGGGGGTGATCAGGGGGTGACAGGGGGGTGGAATATGTGCCTAACTGTACTGGTGTCAGTGTAGTGTTGTGCACTAACCTTAACATGTTCGCCGCTCGGCGTCTCCGGTCACATAGACCGGCGCACCGAGCGTGACATCACTTCCGCCTTCCTGTCTATACAATAGACAGGAAGGGGAAGCTTTTCATTGGCCAGGAGCGATCGCGAGGGGGTGGCCAGAAACCACTGGCCGTCCCCTCGTCCCGGATCGCTCCTGAAGCGATCCCGACCGTCCCCGCCGGCGGAGGGGGGTCCGATCGGACCCCCCAACCGCCGGAAGAATGTCACGTACAGGTACGTGATTCTGCCTGTACGTGCCATTCTGCCGACGTATATATACAGGGGGCGGTCGGGAAGTGGTTAATACATATTAATACCACGTGGATTTTTGTTTTATGGTATACCAATAATTCCCCCAAAAAAAATATGCACCATGGTGAGAAAAAAAATCAGCAACGCGCAATAAATCTTTTTACGGTACTTTTTATAAACAAACCTCTCGCAGAACTGTCTTTTCTGAAAAACAAACATTTTAGTAAATGCACCTTTCAATTCATTAGTACAGATCTTGGCTCAGGTCATTTGCATGTCAATACAGTTCCTTTTGCATTCTCACAGATCTGGTCAGAGAGAAGGGGGGTCATTTGGGTGGGCTGTCAGCAGCTGAGACATCACACGAGACAACATATATTTCAATTCCACACACACTCACACAATTAGCTAGATCAAGGATGACCTCTAGACATCACACATATCAGCATGTCTTCTATAATAACCTGGGCTTCTTCTTAAACCCATAACCTCTGTTTGGTAAGGTTGACATTCTTTCAGAAATCCATCCCATTTCATTAGCCCCTTCTCCGCCTGTATGGATGCCTTCTCAGGATTTTGGAATGGGACCCCTGACTCAGGTGGTCCATACTTCTTACATCTAGGCCATGTGGAAAAGCGTGCAGAGTACACTTCAAAATCACGTCTTGTGGTCCTATATGGATTATGTTTACCGACTTTTTTACTGGAACTGGATAGACAGAACCTTGCGATGTGACCAAACACCCCACATAAGCCACATTTTATCTCATTTAACGTCGTACAACATCTCCTAATAAACGGCTTTGTTTTAGACGACAGAGATTGTTCGATGTCTACAATTGGCTTAGTAGCTGGCTGTTTACAAGATATAGGGGCAACTTTTGAAGAACTCTTACCTTCCAGGGATTTATTCTTGGTACATACCTTAGGTGTGGAGGACGTCTCCCTGAGTTCAGACATACCCAAATCGGTTACTCTGTTATCTCCTCTATCCGAAAACTGAGCCAACGGCTCCTGGTAGCTGATAGATAATGGTTTAATTTCATCTGCATCCTTCAGTCTTTTTCCCAACTGATGAACGTCCTCCTGTAATCTTTTGTTTTCTAGTACTAATTGCTGGTGGATAGCCTCAGAATTTGACATAGAAGCTTCTAAAGTACTGATGTTACCTTTGGTTATTTCTAGCGCTTCTGTTAGGGATGTAATTTGCACTTTCAAATGTTTATACTGTTTTGCTAGCCACCTGGCCGCAAAGATTAGCTGCGTTTTTCCCATGCGCTTACTGCTGTAATTTAATTTCACATCTTCTCCCGTCTTCGGGTCAGAAAGTGTCCCTTCTGCCTGGAGAATTTCCTCCCTTAAGGCCAGCATGGGCATTTCCTCTCCAAGTTGTGATGGTCTACTGTGTCTTAGAGCTTTACAATTCCTCTGGTGGTGACCGGGCTTGTGGCAGTGGAAACAAACCGGCTTCCCTTTTGTTTTTTCTCTAAGATCTGCACTGTTTAACTGATCAGTGACAACGCAGATCTTTTGAGGTTTTTGTGACTCCCAATCAGCTGTATTCCTTTCAATAGCGGTGGCAAGGGACAATAAAGAGGAGAGGGGCTTATCTCTCCAGTCTGGATTTGCGGTCATCAATTTTTCCCTGATGTGTCCTCTCAACCCGGTAATGAAGCTATGTATCAATACGGGTGATAGGGCACTGTTAGTAATGTCCCCACCAGCTGATTCTACGGCTTGTTTGAAGTGATTGTAGTATGTCATACTCTCCTCCTTTGGACCTTGGATCACTCCTGACACCTTGGTCCAAGACTGAGGAGGATAGACTGTTTTGATCAACTGAGCCAATTGTTTAGTAAGTATATCTCCTAGATGAATGGAGTCAACATACAGGGTCCGTGGAATGTGAGTTTTACTAAGGATTTCATCCAAGTCCCCATCTCCACACACCCTTTTCATTATTTGAAGCATATCACTCCAGTTTGCATTGTAGCTTGCCTGGATATCCAGCAACTCTTTGGCAAATTTAATAGGGTCTGTCCTTGGATGGGGGATAATACTCAGAAATCCCTTCATCTCAGAGGGAGTCCATGGCACGTGATGTGTCATCTTTCCCGTGGATCTCCCACTGTTGTCATAAATCCCTTTTTCTCTTACAGGATAGACAGATATGTCATCTGAAAAAAATATCCGCTGTGGATTGGTCTTTTGGGATTCTGTCACAGAATCCCCATAAGACTGGGGAAGATTGTTGCTGCCAGATGGGGGCACCTTATCCAACTGCAAAGTGCCCTGATGTGTGGCATTAACAGTCCCATGATGCACAGGTGTGCCTACATTGGGTGATATGCTTTCTGCATGGGAGTGACACCACCCCTTGCTTTGGGGTGCTATTCACTTGGGGGGATAAAGGGACATAGGCCGTGTACTCTGTAGCCAAATTGCCCTTATTGCTTACAGCAGCGGAATTTCTAGTTAACTGCCATCTAGGGGAGAATGCTGGCTCACAGCCAGTAAATGCGCTATCTCTTTCATTTTGGTTCAATGCTTCATTGGGGCTTTTAATTGGGGTGCTAAACTTGGCAGCCAGTGGTGGCTTCCCCTTTTTGTCATCTGCATATAGATGACAATTCCTAGCAGCTTCTGAGTATCTCACCAACAATGACTGGGCGATTGTATAAGGCCGCAATCCTGACAATTCCTCATCGTCCCCCTGTTCATCACTGTCCCTACTCTGGGGATGTAGCACTATTGGCTGTCCCTGCTTGTCCCTACTTCTCAACACTTGGTGCGTTTTCCCCTTAAAACTATTCACATATTCTGCCATCCATGCACTCCACGCATTTCTTTCGTTCGTTCGTGTCATCTTCCTGCAGTGACTGTACCACAGGGCTCTTAAAAGTACCTCTTTTAGAATACTTTCTCCTAGTTCAGCGATCCCACTCTTGATTTAACAACCCAAGACCCATATTTACTATAGGCCTTGAACTGATTCCCCAACCTCTTTAAAGGTTGCCTTCTTCAGAGGTAGCTACTCTCTGGTCAAGACTTGGGTAGACAGGCCCCACCCCTGCCAATGTTGCTGCCTTTTTTTCACTACTTGCCAGAACATCCCTGTCCTGGCTATAGTCCTTCAAAAAATTAGTCTGGAGATTTCCCAAACTAAATAATAGTTTAATCCCCTCTGTGGACTTTTCTGAAGTATTCTAAAAGAAATGCTTAATGAAAGGTTTTATCTCAAGAATGTTTAGCACAAACTCAGACCCTATGCGTGCTTGTAGTACGGGAGGTAGTTAACTTATGCACACCTAATTGCAATATGATTTATAGCAGTTACAACATAGCCCATGTATACAGATCTAATTACAAAGCTTACGATCCCCAGTTAGCAGTTTACACAGAAAGATAGATTCATATATAGCAAGATCATTCAGTGTGACCTAGGCCCACAGGTGCATTTCAATCTCAAAGATTGGGAGCGTCTTGACCTAGACTCATGCAAGGGTCAACCAGAAGCGCTCGTTGGCAGAAAGGCCCAGATCCTAGTTTTTTTCACTGCCTTCAAGCGTCCAATCAGAGCCCATATCATTCACTCTGACACCCTCCTGCAATCTTGGCCCAATTGAGGCAGGATGTTTTCTCATACACTCTCAGTACAATTTATTTCACTTATACTGTTCATATCAGTCTCATCAAAGTATTAGTACAGACAAAAGGTTATATATCTATAAACAGTGTTCAAAGAAGCTTGCTAGTTTTGGATGTAAAGACAGGGTAGGCAGACATATAAACAAGGCTTACCTTTTTTTTTGTATTTTGTCTTGTCCTCCACATATAAAATCGCCGATTCGCTCAAAACGTCAAGCTTCCTCACACAGGGCACCAGCTGTTGTAGCTATTTTTATAGCTTACTTAAATGATTATAGATACAAAAATAATAAAGTGATTAAAGTGATTAAACCTTTGTCTATATAAGAATAAAAATGTGCGAAAAGATAAACAATCACATTTATTCATACAGGAAAGAAACGTTAGAATAATTTAGAACTTATCATAAAATTCAAGTGATGGTACAGGTACAGTGTTGCTTAGGCGGCGAAGATACTTAAGGCCATACGGTTACAACAGATATACACTTATCAATATGGTTATCAAAATGTCAAGACAAGTCCTAGGAGAGAAGATAGATTAGAGATAGGAATAGGTTAGAGATACACAAAATACATACACGTCCACCCGATGGTCTGGGATTCAAGAGAGTGAGCAGCTAGCTCTACTCTCGCTTATATGCCCAATGGCCCCCTTCTGGAGTCTCAATGCTCATTGGCTCTCTGGGCTAACTCTCTGATTGGTTCTCTGGCTAGTTATTTGATTGGTTCTTTGGCTAGCTCTTTGATTGGTTCTTTCTGAAGTCAAAACTACTGGTGCCAGTCAGTCTAATGAATCACTAGTTCTAACTTGGTCTGACATTAGTATGTTAATGACCCCTGGGGAGAAGGTGCCGTTCCATCTAGTGAAACACAGGGGCAGTTGATGAATTGATGACTCACTGGTTTTGATAACCAGAGATGACATTAGTATGTCAATGGCCCCTGGGGAGAAGGTGTCGGCCTGTCTATTGGAACAAAGGGAGATTCAATTGGCACCTGGGGACACTCAATCTATGAATTAACGAACCAATGTCAAAGAAAAAGGTCTACCTCATGGAGCATGTCATAAAAAATATATATAAATATATATATATACATACACACACACATATATACACATATATATATATATATATATATATATATATATATATATATATATATATATATATATACAGTGCCTTGCGAAAGTATTCGGCCCCCTTGAACTTTTCAACCTTTTGCCACATTTCAGGCTTCAAACATAAAGATATAAAATTTAAATTTTTTGTGAAGAATCACCAACAAGTGGGACACAATTGTGAAGTGGAATGAAATCTATTGGATTGTTGAAACTTTTTTACCTAATAAAAAAATGAAAAGTGGGGCGTGCAAAATTATTCGGCCCCCTTGCGTTAATACTTTGTAGAGCCACCTTTTGCTGCGATTACAGCTGCAAGTCGCTTGTTGTATGTCTCTATCAGTTTTGCACATCGAGAGACTGAAATTCTTGCCCATTCTTCCTTGCAAATCAGCTCGAGCTCAGTGAGGTTTGATGGAGAGTGTTTGTGAACAGCAGTTTTCAGCTCTTTCCACAGATTCTCGATGGATTCAGGTCTGGACTTTGACTTGGCCATTCTGACACCTGGATACGTTTAATTGTGAACCATTCCTTTGTAGATTTTGCTGTATGTTTGGGATCATTGTCTTGTTGGAAGATAAATCTCCGTCCCACTTTCAGGTCTTTTGCAGACTCCAACAGGTTTTCATCCAGAATGGTCCTGTATTTGGCTGCATCCATCTTCCCCTCAATTTTAACCATCTTCCCTGTCCCTGCTGAAGAAAAGCAGGCCCAAACCATGATGCTGCCACCACCATGTTTGACAGTGGGGATGGTGTGTTGAGGGTGATGAGCTGTGTTGCTTTTACGCCAAACATATCGTTTTGCATTGTGGCCAAAAAGTTAGATTTTGGTTTCATCGGACCAGAGCACCTTCTTCCACATGTTTGGTGTGTCTCCCAGGTGGCTTGTGGCAAACTTTAGACAAGACTTTTTATGGATATCTTTGAGAAATGGCTTTCTTCTTGCCACTATTCCATAAAGGCCAGATTTGTGCAGTGTACGACTGATTGTTGTCCTATGGACAGACTCTCCCACCTCAGCTGTAGTTCTCTGCAGTTCATCCAGAGTGATCATGGGCCTCTTGGCTGCATCTCTGATCAGTCTTCTCCTTGTCTGAGCTGAAAGTTTAGAGGGACAGCTAGGTCTTGGTAGATTTGCAGTGGTCTGATACTCCTTCCATTTCAAAATGATCGCTTGCACAGTGCTCCTTGGGATGTTTAAAGCTTGGGAAATCTTTTTGTATCCAAATCCGGCTTTAAACTTCTCCACAACAGTATTACGGACCTGCCTGGTGTGTTCCTTTGTCTTCATGATGCTCTCTGCGCTTTCAACAGAACCCTGAGACTATCACAGAGCAGGTGCATTTATACAGAGACTTGATTACACACAGGTGGATTCTATTTATCACCATCAGTCATTTAGGACAACATTGGATCATTCAGAGATCCTCGTTGAACTTCTGGAGTGAGTTTTCTGCACTGAAAGTAAAGGGGCCAAATAATTTTGCACGCACCACTTTTCAGTTTTTTATTTGTTAAAAAAGTTTAAAATATCCAATAGATTTTGTTCCACTTCACAATTGTGTCCCACTTGTTGGTGATTCTTCACCAAAAATTACAATTTTATATCTTTATGTTTGAAGCCTGAAATGTGGCAAAAGGTTGAAAAGTTCAAGGGGGCCGAATACTTTCGCAAGGCACTGTATATATATATATATATATACATACATACACATCCCCACACACACATCTCCCTGATATATATTTATACATCTGATGGGGCATGGCAATCCAATTCCATTTTAAATATAGTCCTTTAAAATTTCCAACACAACCTTCAGTTAACAATTAAGGATCAAAAAATGATCACTAGGACATTCAGAAAGGCGACAGCAGTGAATACCCTCCTCCAAGCCCAAAGCCATCATCTGCGGTCTTTGATTAACGGTATACCGATTGGTCAATTCCTTAGGATTAAAAGGAACTGCTCTGAAAATGAACATTTCATTGATGAAGCAA
This sequence comes from Lithobates sylvaticus, assembly GCA_028564925.1. Classification (NCBI taxonomy): domain Eukaryota; kingdom Metazoa; phylum Chordata; class Amphibia; order Anura; family Ranidae; genus Lithobates; species Lithobates sylvaticus. The sequence goes on along the minus strand of CM053030.1, from coordinate 522,398,747 downwards.
ATGACCTATATACGAGATTCAAAGAGAGAGGTTACTCCCATCGATCCCTTAAGCGAGCTAAGTCTCGGGCAGTGAAATTTAGCCGTTCTTCCCTGCTGGAGAGCAGTAAAAAACCCTTACAGGGTACCTCTGGGAGCCACCCTAGAATCATCACTAGGTTTGGCTCTTAGTGGTCCCAGGTAAAAGAAATCTTGGAAGAACACTGGCATGTCCTAAAATCTACTCCTCTGGTATCGGACATAGTAAGACCCTAACCCTTAATCACGGCCAGAAGAGCATGTAACCTTAATGATATCTTAGTTCAATCAGAATATAGGAGAACAAAAACAACTAAAAATTGTCTTTCAGACTCTAAACCAGTAGTAGGCATGTTCCCATGTGGCCACTGTAATATCTGTAAGTATGTACATAAAACTAAGACCTTTCCCAATCCTAGAGGTGGTGATGACTTTAAGATAAGAAGCTTTATCAATTGTTCTTCCACTAGGGTAGTTTATGTTTTGACCTGAATAAAGTAAGAAATGTGGCGCTTGCAGATAAATATAAAAAGAAAATAAATATTAAATATAATTAAAATTACTAGAAATAGGATGATAAATTAATAAAAATGAATAATGGTAAAAATTGTTATGTGGCGCTTGCTGGTATATAGGATGCCAATCCTAGGGGGGAGCTCCGAAGGTTGGTTCCCAAAAAAGCGTCTCAAAGTTAATGGTTTCAACCAATAATGTATAGCGGCAAGATATTTAGACAGTGCTATACCAATAAATCCCTGTACAATTAATAATAAAGTGCATCCAGTGGTAGAATACAGATTCCTGTGCAAATATAAGCTAATTCCTGTGCAAAAATAATAAAGTGCATCCAATAGTGATTAAGAACGTGATTAAGAACGTGTGTGATCTTACCACACACACACGTTCTTTTCCTTTGAAAAAGTCACGTGGGCGTGACGATACGCATGAGGAGAGTAGAGTCAGGTGACGCTGTGTGTGTGGTCTCGGCCGGGATCACACACGTTCTTAACCATCGCTGTATATACTGAACCATAACTGTGAGTTTTTATTGTTTATCTAAATAAATTCTTTTAAAACTACTACACAATGGAGTCCTTCCTTCCCTCTTTCTGCCCACATGCTTTATTGATGGTTTGAGGAGGAGATGAGGCGCTTTTAAGGACATTGCTGTGACAGATTCAGATGAGGAGGAGATCTATTGCTGAGTCAGTGTAAGGCTGTTTAACCCTTATCTGAAGGTAAGGGGCTGGGGGAAACACTGAGGATTGGCTCACCTGAATGCATGGAGGAGATCATTGTTATTAGCCTAAGGATTTCACTGCCACTTGGAGGATTCACCTTATATTGAAATCATCACACATAGAGATTGCAGTGGACTGTCTTTCTGAGCACAAATTGTTTTTGGATTACTGCACTAATCAGCATCTCTTGCATTTGCCATACTTCTTTGGCAATTTTTTTCACATGCTTTATTTTGGACTTATTTTGCAATATCGCACTTATATTATTATTAATATTTTTTGCACATGCTTATTTGCACAAATTGTTGTTCGTTTATTTTTTCCTTTTAGTATCTTTTTAGCATTATTTATTCATTTATTTATTACGGTTCGATTAATTATTTCACAGCAAATATTTGTTGCATGAATATCGTTTATGATCTATGAATTATTGCTCACTATTTCAAAAAGTGATTTTTTTACACTTGAATTTATATTTCACTGTTGGATGCACTTTATTATTTTTGCACAGGAATTAGCTTATATTTGCACAGGAATCTGTATTCTACCACTGGATGCACTTTATTATTGATTGTACAGTGATTTATTGGTATAGCACTGTCTAAATATCTTGTCGCTATACATTATTGGTTGAAACCATTAACTTTGAGACGCTTTTTTGGGAACCAACCTTCGGAGCTCCCCCCTAGGATTGGCATCATATATACCAGCAAGCGCCACATAACAATTTTTACCATTATTAATTTTAATTAATTTAACATCCTATTTCTAGTAATTTTGATTATATTTAATATTTATTTTCTTTTTATATTTATCTGCAAGCGCCACATTTCTTACTTTATTCATTTACTATTGGTGTGGGAACACTTTAATGGTGGCTGCGGCAATTGTGGCTATTTATTTATTGTCTTTATATAAATTTTTTCCCTTGTTGGTTTGCGCATTTGGTCCCCCCCCTGAACGCATATTATGTTTTGACCTGTCCTTGCAATAAAATATATGTGGGCAAGACAAAACACGAACTACGAATTAGAATTGGTGAGCACATAAGCAGCATAAAAAAGAAAGATGACAATCGGCCAAACCCGTTACACTTCGCTCAATTCCACAACAGCGACCCTAAGGGATTAATGGTTAAAGGTATCTATGCACTAAATCTACCCCCTAGGAGGGGTGATTTTGATAACATTCTATTACAGAAAGAAAAAAATGTGGACGTACTATTTGAACTCTATGGTCCCCTTTGGCCTCAACATAGAATGCACAATGCAACCATTCTTGAAGAGGTGAAAATGTTATAGGCAAAACAATCCCCCATCCCCCCCTTCTTCCCTCTCTCCCCCCCCCCCTTTTTTCCCCCCTTTTTCCCTCTCTTATATACCCCTCCTACCTAGATATGAACTATATACTCAAAAGGTGGAGTTTTCTTTCCTCCTCTCTTTTTTCATTGAAGGAGGATCCCACTTAATTAAGGTGGTATTCTTTGACGATGACTAATTGCTTTTTTCAATCTAATGCATCACAGTGAGGGTTAATGTACTCCTGGGGAAAACGAATATACATAATATATATATATATATATGTGCTTTGTGAAAAATGCTCTTCCACCCTTTATGTGGGAGTGTATCCTTTTAAAACACATATATATATGACAAAAATGAAATAAAATGTTAACAATTAATTTGGAAAAACATTAGGCTTAGCCCAGTATCCATAATAGAAGTTTATCCCTATAATAAACTCATATAGGACATCTTCTTTCCAGTCCGTTTAAATGTTCACGTCAAAAATAAGCCATAAGCTGCACCTTTTAGTTTTTCTGAACTGTCATCAGAATGAATGAGTGCATGGTTGCCATCTTGTGGATGAATGGTGGTATTACATCTAACTGTATTGTTTCAATGCTATGGCCAGCCCTATTTAAACTGAAACCATGTAGCTCCTCCTAGCTCTGAAGAAGTTAGCAACAATAGGCTAACGAAACGCGTCAGTGGTGGTGACGTCAGCGCGTCATCGAGGGGGGAAGGACCCTCCCACAGTGCACACGTGACTTACGGCTGAATCTATACAGCTTACGAAGCAGCGTTTGGAGCGGCGATAGCGGGACTTTTCAAACCAACAGCGGCTAGCGGTACCTAATAAGTAAAGCGGCATCACCTAAAAGAATCAACTGAGCAAAATCCATCAGCGCGCTTGGGATAGATGGTCTACAAGCAGGAGCGGGTAAGCAGCCTGGAGAGGCTGATGCATATATATGCCTAAATACTACCTGCATCAGGCAATGATTAATTATCCATGTGAGTCTGCATTCCCCCTGCTGAGCTTTGCTACCTCCCACCTAATGCTGCCACTTTGCTTCCATTGATGAATCAAGCTATCTGTCTGTGCTTTGCTTTCTGTTGCTTTGCTGCTTTGCTTTAAACCGCAATACAATGCCTGCAAAAAGGACTGATGCTGCTAGCTGAAAAATTTGAATTGTGTATGAGGACTCTTCTAGCCATTTGATTACCTTGCTTGGTAAATTTGCATATGGAAAGTATAGAACATCTAATGCTGCTTGAGAGTCTTGAATGACATATGCTCCTTGAAAATGTATGCTGCTTCTGAACTGCTCTACATGAATGAACTCTTTCATCCGTAATATCAGTCACGTGACCGTGTGTTGTGCAAAGAAAGTATACATATTCAATTACTTCTCTATCTGAAGTTTATCCAAATAATCAATATATACAAAATGCACGGTCTAACCACCCATGTCTGGATTTATATCAACTGTTCTTGTTGAATCTGTAGTATTTGGTTAATATGTGAATATCTATTTTCTAACCATTACTTTAGATATGGGTGTATGTTAGTGTATGAATGCTGTGTGGTGTGGTCTATAACCCCTTGTTTTAATGGACAACGTTGTCAATTTAAAATTTTGGGAATTCCGTCGTGATCTTGAATTTTTGCTATAGGAAATGGGAAGTGGTATTTTTGTTTAATTGAACTTTTTGTGTTTTTTGTATTAATAAATTGATATATAAAATCCAACAGCAGACCTCCCGCCGTCCTTCTTT
>CM053030.1:522370194-522393927 GCA_028564925.1 Lithobates sylvaticus | reverse complement strand
ATTGGAACCTGGCAATAGTCCTCAATTTTCTGGCAAACCCTCCATGTGCCCCAATGGAAAACTATCCTTTATGGCATATCACCTTAAAAACGGCTTTCCTAATAGCTATAACTTCAGGGGGAAGGATGTCAGAACTCCAAGCATTGGAGGCAGCTGAACCTTATACCATGTTCTTCCCAGACAGGGTTGTGCTGAGAGCATTGGATCACTTTGTCCCAAAAGTGACTTCAAAATTTCATCTCTTTAGTGAATGGGTGCTTCCAGCCTTCCCAGCAGAATCAGGTCCTGACCTGCATGAGTTGGACATTTCAAAAGTCCTAAAAGCCTATCTCCAGGCTTCTTCTGCATTCAGACGTTCTCATCCTACCTACCTCATCCTACCTACCGGAAAATCTAAAGGAAAGAGGCTTTGGCCAGAACCATCTTGGCCTGCATAGTAAAGATTATTCATCAATAAGGATGGGCTTCATGTTCGGGTCCACTCGAACATTGGCTGTTCGCCCTTGCGTCGAATAGTGAACAATTTGGGGTGTTCGCAGCAAATTCCAAAGCTGCGGAACACCCTTTTAAAGTCTATAGGAGAAATCAAAAGTGCTCATTTTAAAGGTTAATATGCAAGTTATTGTCATAAAGTGTTTGGGGACCTGGGTCCTGCCCCAGGGGACATGAATCAATGCAAAAAAAAAGTTTTAAAAACTGTCGTTTCTTCAGGAGCAGTGATTTTAATAATGCTTAAAGTGAAAAAAATTAAAGTGTAATATTCCTTTAAATTTCGTACCTTGGGGGTGTTTCCCGTGTTTAGAACAGTCTGACAGCAAAATTACATTTCTAAAGGAAAAAAAGTAATTTAAAACTACTTGCGGCTATATTGAATTGTCGTTCCCGGCAATACACATAAAAGTTCATTGCTAAAAACGGCATGGGATTCCCCCACAGGGGAGCCCCAAATCAAAATAAAAAAAAAATGCATGGGGGTCCCCCAAATGAATTTTAAGGGGAACTCTGCGCCAAAATTAAAAAAAAAATGGCGTGGGGTCCCCCCAAAAATCCATACCAGACCCTTATCCGAGCATGCAACCTGGCAGGCCGCAGCAAAAGAGGGGGGGCTCTCTCGCCCCCCCTCCTGAACCGTACCAGGCCACATGCCCTCAACATTGGGGGGTGCTTTGGGGTAGCCCCCACAAAGCACCTTGTCCCCATGTTGATGGGGAGAAGGGCCTCATCCCCACAACCCTTGCCCGGTGGTTGGCAAGGGTTGTCTAGCTTTCTGCAAAATGTCTTCCTTCAGAGTGAAGCTCGTGAGACAGCAGATAATGTCACGGGGTGGTGCTGGATTAGGAGCTCTGGGTCTCAGTGCCCTGTGTGCTCTGTCAAAGTCTATAGGGGATTCTAAGGGTCTCTCCAATAAACTGTTAAACCGAACAAAGTGCATTTTTAATTTGTTCTGCAGACACAGTTTCTGCAAATTCCCCTTATCCTTATATTGCTCCTTCTGCCTCTATTATCTAAATCTTCCAAGTGTCTGTTAATTGCAATCAGGTGTTGTGAGTGAGATGTGGAAGCTTCTTCAAGTCTTTTTATTGCTTTCTCCCTGTGTCTGCCTGCTCTCTCCTCTGCCGCCATTTGCTCTGTAAGCATGAGGATATCAGCCTTCAGGTCAGTGATGGCAGCAGAAAACGAGTTTTTAATTCATGCTGCTATATCCATCATTGCTGCATATGTTAGTAGGAGTTCAGGTGGTGATGGGTCTCTTACCAGATCCTCAGATGCCGCCAGTGACTCGTTGTCAAAGTCGTCTTCTTTCTCCTGTGTTTACGTAAAGGGTGATCCGCCCCCTCTGACACCATGGGGAAAGCCATAGGGAACTCCCCGTGCATCAGTGGGCGGGGTCACCCTCCATTTTATAAGAGCTGTCACCTGAACAGAAGCGTCACACAGCGGGGGACTCCCATTTAGGCAAATCGGAGGACGAAGCGGAGAAGAAGAAGCTGGAGGAAGATGCCGGATGAGAAGAACAGAGGAAGAAGCGGAGAAAGATAGAGGAAAAAGCGGGGGGAAGAACAAGATGGAGGAAGAAGAAGAACACCGAAGGAATACCAGAAAAAGATGGAAGAAGAAGCAGGGAAAGAAGAAGACATTAATAAAGGAATTGTCAAAAACTGTCTATTGTCTTTTTTTTTTAAATTTACACTTTTTTTGTGAAATGGTAGGGGTACAAATGTACCCCATTACCAATTCACACAGGGGGGTCAGGATCTGGGGGTCCCCTTGTTAAAGGGGGCTTCCAGATTCCGATAAGCCCCCCACCCGCAGACCCCCACAACCCCCGGGCAAGGGTTGTGGGGATGAGGTCCTTCTCCCCATCAACATGGGGACAAGGTGCTTTGTGGAAGCTACCCCAAAGCATCCTCCCAATGTTGATGGTCTGTGGCCTGGTACGGTTCAGGAGGGGGGCGCTCTGTCGTTCCCCCCTCTTTTCCTGCAGCCTGCCAGGTTGCGTGCATGGATAAGGGTCTGGTATGGATTTTTGGGGGGACCCCACGCCATTTTTTTAAAATATTGGTGCGGAGTTCCCCTTAAAATCCATACCAGACCTGAAGGGCCTGGTATGGAATTTGTGGGGAGTCCCACGCATTTTATTTTTTTTAATTTTGTTTCTGGCTTTGGAATTTGCCATGAATACCACAAATTGTTCGCTATTCGGCGAACGGACGAACAGCCAATGTTCGAGTCAAACTCATGCTCGACCCGAACATAAAGCCCATCCCTACTCAGCAGCTATGTGTTAGAAAGATTGTATGAAAGGACAACTTTGTGTAAAAAAAAAAATGTGTTTGCATTTTCTTTCCACATTTTCCAAAAACTTTTAGAAATAAATGTAATGTTCAAAGGACTCATTGTGTCTCATAGATTATACGTTGGGGTGTTTTCTTTCCAAAATGTGGTCATTTTGGGGGCGTTTCCATTGTCCTGGTGCTCCAGGACCTTCAAAAGTGTAACAGGTAGTCAAGAAATTAGATGTGTAATTTATTCTCCAAGAACACATGAACGTGCTCCCTGCATGTTGGGCCTCTGTATGTGGACACGCTGTGTAAAAGTCTCATGCATGTGGTATTGCCCTACTCAGGAAGAGTAGTAGAATGTGTTTTGGGGTGTAATTTTTGCTATGTACATGCTACGTGTTAGAAAAATCATATAAATTGACAACTTTGTGTAAAAAAAAAAAAAAAAAAGTTTTAATCGGATCGGACTGCGAGACAGCACTTTTCAGTATGGTGAAGAACAGTTCAGGATGGTCTTATTTGTCACATTTGTTTCAAGAGATGACTTGTTTGTCTTTCGGTGGTGGTTGGGCGGGCCTCCAGACCGTCGTGCATGAATACAAAAAAACAAACAACAAAAAAAGGAGAATGTCAGTGTACAGATATTGGAGGAATGCCAGACAGGAGCAGCGGTCATCGAGACGTAGTACTTATAAGGGGTGCAATGGGGATGAGTAAAGTGGGCTCCCCACAGGGGAGTCCACGCAACCGCCAGTATCATCCATGGCCCTTGATGGTAGGGATAGTCAATACTGCCTGTAATTGCAAGGTCCCTGGGTTCACCACACCTGCTCACGGGGCTCAGGTTAAAGCAGTAGGTAGACTAAGGGGGTAGCATTACATTAAGACATAAAAACACGGGATGTCCAGGGATACTTTGGTTCAAAATGTGGTACACTACTGGCGGGCAGGAAAAATCCTTTTAAACAGATACATTATCTTGAGAAGATGGATGATAGAAACCCAGAGAAAAACTTAGCATACTATTAATGAAGCAAAAGAAACGGAAGAGAGGTGAGTAATGAAAATGAACGAGAAAATGGTGGAATTAATAATGAAAAGGGAAGAAAAAAAACCTACAGATTTAATGCTGCTTCAACCAAGCCTGTTAAAGAGCATGGAATCTGGGTTAGAAAAAAAACAAATACATTGGTTGGAAAAAAAAAAAGAACTAAAAAAATAAAAATGAAAATAAAAATAGCACCAAAAAAGAGTAATAACAAAAAAAATATATAGTTTTTAAAAAAAAAAAAAAATTCTCCCATACTAGCAATTAGCAGTATTTTTTCAGGTCAGGTACACAGATATTAACAATGAGGGGAGGAAAAAATAAAATAAAAAATAAAAAAATGATCAAAACTTTTTTGGGAATTTAGGTAAACCTGACCGCATATTATTACTACAAATTGAAAAAGGCTTATCCCTAGAACAACAAAAAACAAAAAGAAAAAATATAGTTCTAGGGTCCTCTTTTAAATGCACACAATCCCCTACGTTGGTCTCTAATAGTTACCCAAATTAGGACAGCAACAGGGTGGAGTTTACTAAAGCTGTGGCCCTAAGACTGTACCTGAATTAACTTTTCCCACTAAGAAACCTTCGTTGGAGATATCTGGATTGACCTCTTTTGATCTTGAGATCACCCAAATCGTCCACTTCACTCCTAAGACATCCTGATTTCCAGCTCCCTTGTTACCTCCTCCCATGCTCAACATTAGGACCGCTCTGAAACTCCCCCACCCCAATATGTCCAGCCAGCCCCTACCCTGACCACCACTAGGTGATCCCTAGAAACTCTTTTAATGTTACCTCAGCCAGCTCCATATCAGATAATTCTCAGCAGCTATTATTTTGCACCACCCTTCTCTCCTTAGATCATAAACCCCTTGAGAAGGGCCCTTCTATTCATGCCCTGCACAGACTGTTGTCATTATCTGAATCCTGTTGCACAAACCACCCAACTACCAAACCCCAACAGAAGTTTCAGTAGGTGTAAGGGGAGGTCAGGTTTTCCATAAAACCTTCCTTCAGGGGTGATTGGGGTACAACTCGGTGTTCCTGCTATATCCATGCCAAGGGCAAGAGGAGATGTACAATAGACTCCCAGAGGTAGTGTACCCTGCTGATTACCATTTAACCTGATGCTGAAAACAGTGCATCATTAGACATGTGATACCAGCACCAGTACCCTGGTTTCAGGTCTCATGCATTTTTAACTTTGTTTAGGACCAGTTGGGACACTACCCCAGCATCCATTAGACACGACCCCCTTCTGTGCCAGCATTGTTGCCTTTTCCCATAGCACAACACCTTCCTTTCTCCAGCACTCATCCGTACCAGTCATCTGAGGCTGTCCGGACTCAAACCATCAGAACAAGATGGACTGCAGGGTGTAACACAGTAGAGTCTGTTAAAGGCTAGTACCCAGATTGACTGAGATATCTTCACAATGTTCCATCCCTGTCATTAGGGATGAGACCAGTGTAAGTTAGATTTTGATGATCCTGGAACTGAGTCATCTACCAATCTATTATGATTCATAGGCAACCTGGATACTACCCTCACCTGCTTTGCAAAGTGAAAATTGACCCACTGAGAAAGTCAGTCACTTCTCCAAGGACTTGCTCTGTCCGATGCTGGACAGAGCAAGTTGGTTTTCCTAACCCCTTCCCTGATATGTAGCAAAAGGCCTCCCAAGGTGGTCTATAGTACCTCCCGCTCCATAGTGTTTCAAGGTACCCGGTGCCCCCCCCCCCCCCCCTCCAGCTCCAACGGCAGTCTCCATTAAGCCTCTCTTTATCCTAAGTATGGGAAATAGTCTGAAAACCCGGATTGAAAACCACCTACCAACAGGTACACTCGATTCTTTATAGAGGCTGCACACCTTCTCCCTCCTTTATCAATTCGGTAATCAGACCATGTTATCCTTCACCCATACAAAATAAACTGCCTATACTATTCAGACAGGACTCACATGAATGACAGGGGCATAGCGTATCGCTGGGGCACTGGGCTTCCTGGCATGCAAGACACAGACAACTAGTAAAAGGTACACAAGGGGTCTAGGACAGGATGGACCCCTATGGGTATTAACTGAGGATAATACGGCATGCCTATACATATATCAGAATTGAGGGCCCTTGGAACAGCCAAGAGCTGGGGACACCCCATACAATTTTCCTGCACAACTTTTTCTCCAGACTCAACCAAAACTATACAATACGAGGCCAGACCTATACACTTTCAACTTGTATGCAATCCGGCAGGCCCTCGTACTTCACATCTGCAGATAAATCTAAAGGAAATTGAAAAAATAAAATAAAAATTGCATAATGTGTATCCAACTCGGGGAACTTCTGCTACCAAACACCACTGGCCAAAGGGCAAAGAAAAATCCCTTGCAGCACTGAGAACGCTGAACAGTCGGGGGTACAATTCGAGCCAACCTGTGTGCTTTGAAACCCCCAGATATTAGCGACAGATATGCCACAGACACATTAGACAATTCATAACAAATCGTCACGTAAAAACAGTGACACTGGGCAGGAAGCAGGCTGGAACTTTACTTGGGGACACAGACTGCTGAGGGGCATTAACATACTTTAGCCTTAGGCAATGAGCAGAGCTGGAACAGCCAGGTAACTAATTACAATAACCGCAGGGGGGTGAAGCAGTCCTAAACACAAGTAATCAGTGGAGCACAGAAACTCGTTCATACCATAGCTTTATACAGGTTGGATCAGAAAATACCACACCCACTTAGGTAGTCCAAAACACAGCTGAATGGGCTGACAAATAGGAGCACAAACCAGATAATGGTGCTGAAACCAGGGAAAATAAAAAATTTCTATGATTTCCTTTGGTTCTGAAAGCCATGAAACCCAATTATCGCATCTGAGGAATAAAACACCAATAAAATTTAGTAATAAACATTACATTTTTCGCCTGAAAAAAACAATGGTTAAATATTTGTAACAAGACATTAGCATATGACACAAATATACATTTACATTACATAAACAGTGCACCTTATTTTAAAATAGCAAAAATTGTTGAGCTCAACTTATTATTAATATGTATTACTTAATACATATTAATACCACGTGGATTTTTGTTTTATGGTATACCAATAATTTCCCCCCAAAAAAAATATATTCACATGGTGAGAAAAAAAATCAGCAATGCGCAATAAATCTTTTAACGGTACCATTTATCAACAAATTATAAATACCTCACCACAAACCTCTCGCAGAACTGTCTTTTCTGGAAAACAAACATTTTAGTAAATGCACCTTTCAATTCATTAGTACAGATCTTGGCTCAGGTCATTTGCATGTCAATACAGTTCCTTTTGCATTCTCACAGATCTGGTCAGAAAGAAGGGGGGTCATTTGGGTGGGCTGTCAGCAGCTGAGACATCACACGAGACAACATATATTTCAATTCCACACACACTCACACAATTAGCTAGGTCAAGGATGACCTCTAGACATCACACATATCAGCATGTCTTCTATAATAACCTGGGCTTCTTCTTAAACCCATAACCTCTGTTTGGTAAGGTTGACATTCTTTCAGAAATCCATCCCATTTCATTAGCCTCTTCTCCGCCTGTATGGATGCCTTCTCAGGATTTTGGAATGGGACCCCTGACTCAGGTGGTCCATACTTCTTACACCTAGGCCATGTGGCAAAGCATGCAGAGTACACTTCAAAATCACGTCTTGTGGTCCTATATGGATTATGTTTACTGACTTTTTTACTGGAACTGGATAGACAGAACCTTGCGATGTGACCAAACACCCCACATAAGCCACATTTTATCTCATTTAACGTCGTACAACATCTCCTAATAAACGGCTTTGTTTTAGACGACAGAGATTGTTCGATGTCTACAATTGGCTTAGTAGCTGGCTGTTTACAAGATATAGGGGCAACTTTTAAAGAACTCTTACCTTCCAGGGATGTATTCTTGGTACATACCTTAGGTGTGGAGGAGGTCTCCCTGAGTTCAGACATACCCAAATCAGTTACTCTGTTATCTCCTCTATCCGAAAACTGAGCCAACGGCTCCTGGTAGCTGACAGATTTTGTACTCTACAGGTCCTATGATAACCTAACTCTAGAATAACAGGATCTCACTCTCCCCCTACGGCTCCCTAGCCACCGATCTTGGCTCTGGCCGCCGGGTGCAAGCCCCCTGTGGAAATCCTGAGTCGGACGCTTTGCCGCGGATCTGCCACAATCCTTTTTGTCTGATGTCCTAGGGAGTATGCAGACCTTCTTAATTTGGAGGTAAGAGATCGGGCATACACTCGGGAGAACCTCCCTTTGCGCGTAGCATTTACATTTATATGTCCACACAGCATTACTGTAGATACATAATCTTGCTTCTGTTTTTTCTTTATATAACATATTTACTTATTTTTTCTTTATATGCATATCCTAGAAACAAGAAAATACCTTCATAAATCCTTTTTTACTCTTCACCTGTACTTTATCCTTGTCTCCTGAGGAAGCCATCTTGGCGAAACATGTCGAGAACAAATGGACAAGTACTCTGGCTTACGTGTTCTTAGTATATAAATATGTTTAGTTCCATTAGGGATTGTATGCATAACCCCTGAACTTCGATATTTGTACTGTTGTATACGAAGTCATTCAAATATATTTCCCTCTTTTTTTATTATTACTTTTTGTGTGTTAATAAAATACTCTTTTTATCATATATGAATACTTTTGTGATTGTGTACCCTTGATAGTCCCGTATCTCCAAATATATTTTTTGGTTATTTCTAGCGCTTCTGTTAGGGATGTAATTTGCACTTTCAAATGTTTATACTGTTTTGCTAACCACCTGGCCGCAAACATTAGCTGCGTTTTTCCCATGCGCTTACTACAGCTTCTTTCAGTGAAATTTAATTTCACATCCTCTCCCGTCTGCGGTTCAGAAAGTGTCCCTTCTGCCTGGAGAATTTCCTCCCTTAAGGCCAGCATGGGCATTTCCTCTCCAAGTTGTGATGGTCTACTGTGTCTTAGAGCTTTACAATTCCTCTTGTGGTGACCGGGCTTGTGGCAGTGGAAACAAACCGGCTTCCCTTTTGTTTTTTCTCTAAGATCTGCACTGTTTAACTGATCAGTGACAACGCAGATCTTTTGAGGTTTTGTGACTCCCAATCAGCTGTATTCCTTTCAATAGCGGTGGCAAGGGACAATAAAGAGTAGAGGGGCTTATCTCTCCAGTCTGGATTTGCGGTCATCAATTTTTCCCTGATGTGTCCTCTCAACCCGGTAATGAAGCTATGTATCAATATGGGTGATAGGGCACTGTTAATAATGTCCCCACCAGCTGATTCTACGGCTTATTTGAAGTCATTGTAGTATGTCATACACTCCTCCTTTGGACCTTGGATCACTCCTGACACCTTGGTCTAATCCGCTGTGGATTGATCTTTTGGGATTCTGTCACAGAATCCCCATAAGACTGGGGAAGATTGTTGCTGCCAGGTGGGGGCACCTTATCCAACTGCAAAGTGCCCTGATGTGTGGCATTAACAGTCCCATGATGCACAGGTGTGCCTACATTGGGTGATATGCTTTCTGCATGGGAGTGACACCACCCCGACTTTTGCTGTGGGGTGCTATTCACTTGGGGGGATAAAGGGACATAGGCCGTGTACTCTGTAGCCAAATTGCTCTTATTGCTTACAGCAGCGGAATTGTTAGTTAACTGCCGTCTAGGGGAGAACGCTGGCTCGCAGCCAGTAAATGCGCTATCTCTTTCATTTTGGTTCAATGCTTCATTGGGGCTTTTAATTGGGGTGCTAAACTTGGCAGCCAGTGGTGGCTTCCCCTTTTTGTCATCTGCTGATAGATGACAATTCCTAGCAGCTTCTGAGTATCTCGCCAACAAGGACTGGGCAATTGTATAAGGCCGCAATCCTGACAATTACGAAAGAAGTGGGGGCTCCCCTAAGGGTTTGGACTTTTAAGGCATGCTAAATATATGACCCCAGATGAAACATAAGATAATATGTATTAGAAAAATGTTTATTACAAAAATTGTATATAGAAAAGAGGAAAATTGTTTTGACAATGTTACAATAAAAAAACTTTTGAAATATTTGAACAATACTGGATTTAGAAAATACAATATATTATATAGATATATGTTGTAGGCGTTGACTCACACCTAGGTGTGAGTCAACGCCTACAACATATATCTATATAATATATTGTATTTTCTAAATCCAGTATTGTTCAAATATTTCAAAAGTTTTTTTATTGTAACATTGTCAAAACAATTTTCCTCTTTTCTATATACAATTTTTGTAATAAACATTTTTCTAATACATATTATCTTATGTTTCATCTGGGGTCATATATTTAGCATGCCTTAAAAGTCCAAACCCTTAGGGGAGCCCCCACTTCTTTCGTTTACATATAGGATGTGGCATGATGTACTAAATTCCCCTCCTTATACATATGTGTTCATTGCCAAGCCTACAACTCTCTTCAATCCTGACAATTCCTCATCGTCCCCCTGTTCATCACTGTCCCTACTCTGGAGATGTGGCACTATTGGCTGTCCCTGCTTGTCCCTACTTCTCAACACTTGGTGCGTTTTCCCCTTAAAACTATTCACATATTCTGCCATCCATGCACTCCACGCATTTCTTTCGTTCGTTCGTGTCATCTTCCTGCAGTGACTGTACCACAGGGCTCTTAAAAGTACCTCTTTTAGAATACTTTCTCCTAGTTCAGCGATCCCACTCTTGATTTAACAACCCAAGACCCATATTTACTATAGGCCTTGAACTGATTCCCCAACCTCTTTAAAGGTTGCCTTCTTCAGAGGTAGCTACTCTCTGGTCAAGACTTGGGTAGACAGGTCCCACCCCTGCCAATGTTGCTGCCTTTTTTCACTACTTGCCAAAACATCCCTGTCCTGGCTATAGTCCTTCAAAAAATTAGCCTGGAGATTTCCCAAAATAAATAATAGTTTAATCCCCTCTGTGGACTTTTCTGAAGTATTCTAAAAGAAATGCTTAATGAAAGGTTTTATCTCAAGAATGTTTAGCACAAACCCAGACCCTATGCGTGCTTGTAGTACGGGAGGTAGTTAACTTATGCACACCTAATTGCAATATGATTTATAGCAGTTACAACATAGCCCATGTTTACAGATCTAATTACAAAGCTTACGATCCCCAGTTAGCAGTTTACACAGAAAGATAGATTCATATACAGCAAGATCATTCAGTGTGACCTAGGCCCACAGGTACATTTCAATCTCAAAGATTGGGAAGCGTCTTGACCTAGACTCATGCAAGGGTCAACCAGAAAATATCAAGACAAGTCTTAGGAGATAAGATAGATTAGAGATAGGAATAGGTTAGAGATACACAAAATACATTACACGTCCACCCGATGGTCTGGGATTCAAGAGAGTGAGCAGCTAGCTCTACTCTCGCTTATATGCCCAATGGCCCCCTTCTGGAGTCTCAATGCTCATTGGCTCTCTGGGCTAACTCTCTGATTGGTTCTCTGGCTAGTTCTTTGATTGGTTCTTTGGCTAGCTCTTTGATTGGTTCTTTCTGAAGTCAAAACTACTGGTGCCAGTCAGTCTAATGAATCACTAGTTCTAACTAGGTCTGACATTAGTATGTTAATGACCCCTGGGGAAAAGGTGCCGTTCCGTCTAGTGAAACATAGGGGCAGTTGATGAATTGATGACTCACTGGTTTTGATAACCAGAGATGACATTAGTATGTCAATGGCCCCTGGGGAGAAGGTGTCGGCCTGTCTATTGGAACAAAGGGAGATTCAATTGGCACCTGGGGACACTCAATCTATGAATTAACAAACCAATGTCAAAGAAAAAGGTCTACCTCATGGAGCATGTCATAAAAATATATATAAATATATATATACATACACACACACACATACATACACATCCCCACACACACATCTCCCTGATATATATTTATACATCCGATGGGGCATGGCAATCCAATTCCATTTTAAATATAGTCCTTCAAAATTTCCAACACAACCTTCAGTTAACAATTAAGGATCAAAAAATGATCACTAGGACATTCAGAAAGGCGACAGCAGCGAATACCCTCCTCCAAGCCCAAAGCCATCATCCGCTGTCTTTGATTAACGGTATACCGATTGGTCAGTTCCTTAGGATTAAAAGGAACTGCTCTGAAAATGAACATTTCATTGATGAAGCAAATGACCTATATACGAGATTCAAAGAGAGAGGTTACTCCCATCGATCCCTTAAGCGAGCTTAGTCTTGGGCAGTGAAATGTAGCCTTTCTTCCCTGCTGGACAGCAGTAAAAAACCCTTACAGGGTACCTCTGGGAGCCACCCTAGAATCATCAGTAGGTTTGGCTCTCAGTGGTCCCAGGTAAAAGAAATCTTGGAAGAACACTGGCATGTCCTAAAATCTACTCCTGTGGTATCGGACATAGTAGGACCCAAACCCTTAATCACGGCCAGAAGTGCACGTAACCTTAATGATATCTTAGTTCAATCAGAATATAGGAGAACAAAAACCACAAAAAATTGGCTTTCAGACTCTAAACCAGTAGTAGGCATGTTCCCATGTGGCCACTGTAATATCTGTAAGTATGTACATAAAACTAAGACCTTTCCCAATCCTAGAGGTGGTGATGACTTTAAGATAAGAAGCTTTATCAATTGTTCTTCCACCAGGGTAGTTTACGTTTTGACCTGTCCTTGCAATAAAATATATGTGGGCAAGACAAAACGTGAACTACGAATTAGAATTGGTGAGCACATAAGCAGCATAAAAAAGAAAGATGACGATCGGCCAATCCCGTTACACTTCGCTCAATTCCACAACAGCGACCCTAAGGGATTAATGGTTAAAGGTATCTATGCACAAAAATCTACCCCCTAGGAGGGGTGATTTTGATAACATTCTATTACAGAAAGAAAAAATGTGGACGTACTATTTGAACTCTATGGTCCCCTTTGGCCTCAACATAGAATGCACAATGCAACCATTCTTGAAGAGGTGAAAATGTTATAGGCAAAACAATCCCCCCAACCCCCCCCTTCTTCCCTCTCTCCCCCCCCCCCTTTTTCCCTCTCTTATATACCCCTCCTACCTACTGTAGATATGAACTATATACTCAAAAGGTGGAGTTTTCTTTCCTCCTATCTTTTTTCATTGAAGGAGGATCCCACTTAATTAAGGTGGTATTCTTTGACGATGACTAATTGCTTTTTTCAATCTAATGCATCACAGTGAGGGTTAATGTACTCCTGGGGAAAATGAATATACATAATATATATATATATATGTGCTTTGTGAAAAATGCTCTTCCACCCTTTATGTGGGAGTGTATCCTTTTAAAACACATATATATATATGATAGAAATGAAATAAAATGTTAACAATTAATTTGGAAAAACATTAGGCTTAGCCCAGTATCCATAATAGAAGTTTATCCCTATAATAAACTCATATAGGACAGCTTCTTTCCGGTCCGTTTAAATGTTCACGTCAAAAATAAGCCATAAGCTGCACCTTTTAGTTTTGCTGAACTGTCATCAGAATGAATGAGTGCATGGTCGCCATCTTGTGGATGAATGGTGGTATTACATCTAACTGTATTGTTTCAATGCTATGGCCAGCCCTATTTAAACTGAAACCATGTAGCTCCTCCTAGCTCTGAAGAAGTTAGCAACGATAGGCTAACGAAACGCATCAGCCGTGGTGACGTCAGCGCGTCATTGAGGGGGGAAGGACCCTCCCACAGTGCACATGTGACTTACGGCTGAATCTATGCAGCTTACGAAGCAGCGTTTGGAGCGGCGATAGCGGGACTTTTCAAACCAAAAGCGGCATCACCTAAAAGAATCAACTGAGCAAAATCCATCAGCGCGCTTGGGATAGATGGTCTACAAGCAGGAGCGGGTAAGCAGCCTGGAGAGGCTGATGCATATATATGCCTAAATACTACCTGCATCAGGCAATGATTAATTATCCATGTGAGTCTGCATTCCCCCTGCTGAGCTTTGCTCCCTCCCACCTAATGCTGCCACTTTGCTTCCATCGATGAATCAAGCTATCTGTCTGTGCTTTGCTCTCTGTTGCTTTGCTGCTTTGCTTTAACCACTTTGCATCCTGAGGCCGTCATATGACAGCCTCTACTTTGCGGGGGTATATCTGAATAATGCTTGTAGCTACAGACATCATTCAGATATTGCCGTTTTCAGCCGGCGATTCCCTGCACCATAAGAATGATCATAGCGGCTGTTCCGCCGCTTGATCCTTCTTGTGGGCGGCAGGAGGGGATGCCCCCCCCTCCCGCCGCCCTCCAGTGCTTCTACCGACTCACCGCTTCCATCGGTGAGTCGGACACAGGACAAGCGGCCCCCAGATGATGACCATAGAGATTTCCGGCGGACCAGATGTTCGCCGGAGTCTCTATGATCGTTCGGAGGCCGGGCGCAATGTTATGACGTCACGCCCGGCCTCTGCATTCAAATAACGGTGCCGCCTCCGCTGGGAAGCGGTGATAGTTTTTTTTTTTTTTTTTAATTTTAGGCTTCCCAGCCTAGAGGTGAGATGTCGGGTCTTATTGACCCCCCCATATATCACTGTAAATAGGTCCGATCATGTAATATTCCTATTACAAGGGATGTTTACATTCCTTGTAATAGGAATAAAAGTAATCAATTTTTTTTTTTTTTTAAACTGTCAAACTCAAAAAATAAAAGTCAACTTAACAATAATAAAACAATTTTTTTTTAAAGCGCCCCTGTCCCCGTGAGCTCGTACGCAGAGGTGAACGCATACGTAAGCCCCGCCCACATATGAAAACGGTGTTCAAACCACACATGTGAGGTATCGCCGCGAACGTTAGAGCGAGAGCAATAATTCTACCTCCTCTATAACTCAAAACATGTAACCAGTAAAAAAAATTTAAAGCGTCGCCTATGGGGATTTTTAAATACCAAAGTTTGGCGCCATTCCACGAGCGCGTGCAATTTTGAAGCTTAACATTTTGGGTATCTATTTACTCGGCGTATCTTTATCTTTCACATTATGAAAAAAAATTGGGCTAACTTTACTGTTTTGTTTTTTTTTAAGCATGAAATTGTTTTTTTTTCTGAAAAAAATGTGTTCGAAAAATTGCTGCGCAAATACACAAAGTGCAACGACCGTCATTGTATTCTCTAGGGTCTTTGCTAAAAAAACATATATATATTTGGGGGTTCTATGTAATTTTCAAGCAAAAAAATTATGAATTTTACATGTAGGAGAGAAATGTCAGAATTGGCCTGGATGCGAAGTGGTTAAACCGCAATACAATGCCTGTAAAAACGACTGATGCTGCTAGCTGAAAAATTTGAATTGTGTATGAGGACTCTTCTAGCCATTTGATTACCTTGCTTGGTGAATTTGCATATGGAAAGTATAGAACATCTAATGCTGCTTGAGAGTCTTGAATGACATATGCTCCTAGAAAATTTATGCTGCTTCTGAACTGCTCTACATGAATGAACTCTTTCATCCGTAATATCAGTCACGTGACCGTGCGTTGTGCAAAGAAAGTATACATATGCAATTACTTCTCTATCTGAAGTTTATCCAAATAATCAATATATACAAAACGCACGGTCTAACCACCCATGTCTGGATTTATATCAACTGTTCTTGTTGAATCTGTAGTATTTGGTTAATATGTGAATATCTATTTTCTAAGCATTACTTTAGATATGGGTGTATGTTAGTGTATGAATGCTGTGTGGTGTGGTCTATAACCCCTTGTTTTAATGGACAACGTTGTCAATTTAAAATTTTGGGAATTCCGTCATGATCTTGAATTTTTGCTATAGGAAATGGGAAGTGGTATTTTTGTTTAATTAAACTTTTTGTGTTTTTTGTATTAATAAATTGATATATAAAATCCAACAGCAGACCTCCCGCCGTCCTTCTTTGTTGGGGGGGGGGGGCTCTTTTTTTGTCTCTTCAAAAAGTCTCTACCCGATGTTTTTTACTTAGTCTAGGGTTTACAACCACTTTAAAAAGCCACAAATGTGGTAAATTAACCTTTTAATTGCCATTTTAACCTGTGTGTGCCACCTTCTGTGTCTGTACCAAGGTCAAACATTCCAGGGTACGTAAACTTTTTATCAGGGCCATTTGGGTGATTTCTGCTATCATTATAATTTAAAAAGGATTTAAAAAGGATAAAAAACAAAACAAACAATGTGATAATAAATGGCTTCATGTGATCGCTATCATTAAATAAAAGACAGTTTTCTGACATGATCAGTCAATATTAATGCCAAAAGTTCACAATTTCTGCCAGGGTATGCAAACTTTTGAACACGACTACATATAACATTGTATATATTGTGTGCACCTGTATAACATTGTATATATTGTGTGCTCATGTATAACATTGTATATATTGTGTGCACATGTATAACATTGTATATATTGTGTGCTCATGTATAACATTGTATATATTGTGTGCTCATGTATAACAATGTATATATTGTGTGCTCATGTATAACATTGTATATATTGTGTGCTCTTATATAACATTGTATATATTGTGTGCTCATGTATAACATTGTATATATTGTGTGCACATGTATAACATTGTATATATTGTGTGCTCATGTATAACATTGTATATATTGTGTTCTCATGTATAACATTGTATATATTGTGTGCTCCTGTATAACATTGTATATATTGTGTGCTCATGTATAACATTGTATATATTGTGTTCTCATGTATAACATTGTATATATTGTGTGCTCTTATATAACATTGTATATATTGTGTTCTCATGTGTAACATAATTGTAATAATTTCCTGATGTTTCTGGTGAAATGGGGGACAATGTGAATGTTGAAAACCATAAAATAAGTAAAATTCCTCAGACTTTTTTAAATTCAGCATTGGGTGACATTGTAGTGACAATTCTTCTCCGGTTCCCCGCCCCCGATGAGGAGGGAATGTGGTCTGGGAGGAATGATGAAGCAGCTCTATAAATACAGAGGGAAGGATATGAAAATTTCAGAAGCCTCAGAACTCTGTACAGGTAAGACCCTTCATATGTACATTGGGAGGGGGAGGGGAACTTCTTAGGGTGCAAAGCACAAGATAACAGAGAAATGTAAGTCTATCTCATGACATTATTTTTCTTTCACAAGCATTTTATTTGCGTCTCTGAGATTTTTAATAGAAAGTAAAGCGCACATTCATGTTACATTGTATGATACAGTGGGGAGAACAAGTATTTGATACACGGCCAATTTTTCAGGTTCTCCTACTTACAAAGCATGTAGAGGTCGGCCATTTTTATCATAGGTTCTCTTCAACTGTGAGAGACAGAATCTATAACAAAAATCCAGAAAATCACATTGTATGATTTTTAAGTAATTAATTTGCATTTTATTGCATGACATAATTATTTGATACATCAGAAATGAAGAAGTTAATATTTGGTACAGAAACCTTTGTTTGCAATTACAGAGATCTTACGTTTCCTGTAGTTCATGACCAGGTTTGCACATACTCCATACCTAGCTTCTTCAGATCCTTCAGGTTTCGGGGCTGTCACTGGGTAATACAGACTTTCAGCTCCCTCCAAAGATTTTCTATTGGGTTTGGGTCTAGAGACTGGCTAGGCCACTCCAGGACCTTGAGATGCTTTTAACGGAGCCACTCCTTAGTTGCCCTGGCTGTGAGTTTTTGGGTCGTTGTCATGCTGGAAGGCACAGCCACGACTCATCTTCAATGCTCTTACTGAGGAGGTTGTTGGTCAAGATCTCGTGGTACATGGCCCCATCCATCCTCCCCTCAATACGGTGCAGTCGTCCTGTCCCCTTTGCAGAAAAGCAGCCCCAAAGAATGATGTTTCCACCTCCATGCTTCACGGTTGGGATGGTGTTCTTGGGGTTGAACTCATCCGTCTTCTTCCTCCAAACACGGCGACTGGAGTTTAGACCAAAAAGCTCTATTTTGACTCATCTGACCACATGACCTTCTCCCATTCCTCCTCTGGATCATCCAGATGGTCATTGGCAAACTTCAGACAGGCCTGGACATGCGCTGGCTTGAGCAGGGGGACCTGCAGGATTTTAATCCATGACGGAGTATTGTGTTACTAATGGTTTTATTTGAGACTGTGGTCCCAGCTCTCTTCAGGTCATTGACCAGGTCCTGCCGTGTAGTTCTGGTCTGATCCCTCACCTTCCTCGTGATCATTTTGGAAATAAGTAATTTTTATCCTTCACTGATGTGCGCTGATGAGGTGGCACTTATGGGCACTAACGGGCACTGATTAGGTGGCACTGATGAGGAGGCACTAATATGCCACACTTATGGGCACTGATATGTGGCACTGATGAGCATTGATAGGAGGTACTGATGAGCAGGCACTAATGGGCACTGAAAGGCAGCACTGATTGGGGTCACTGATGGGCACTGATTAGGGTCACTGCTGGGGCTTTACTGTAATCAGGGCACTGATGATCAGTGCCCTGATTACCTTCCCTGTCAGTGAGAGGCGAGGAGAGCCGATAAACGGCAGTTCCTTGGTTACGTGTGATTGAACACAGCCGATCACATGGGTAAAGAGCCGCGCCATCGGCTCTTTACCGAAATTGGGGTCAAGCCATGTCCTAGTCCCGTGTCCCGCTAAAAATCGCAGAATGCCGCCATTACTAGTAAACAATGTGATAATAAAAATGCCATAAATCTTTTCCCTATTTTGTAGACGTGATAACTTTTGTGCGTATATTACGCTTATTACGTTTTTTTTTAATTTAACAAAAATATGTAGAAGAATATATATTGGCCTAAACTGAGGAAGAAATTGATGAAGGATTTGTACTGAGAGGGTGGATTTATGTTAGGAAGGGGATTGGGGGGGGGGGGGCGGTGTATATTTGTGCTAGTATGGATGATTGGGGGGATTTGTGCTAGGAGGAGCAAATTTAAGAGGAAGGGGGATTAGTGTTAGGAGAGGTGATTTGAGGGGGATTGGTCTTGGGAGAGGGGAATTTGGAGGGAGAGGATTTATGCTCCGAGAGGAAATTTGAGGGGTAGAGGATTTGTGCTAGGAGGGGGGAATTTATACTGGAATTTTGGCTTGCAATGGGAATTTATGCTTAGAGGTATGTGTGAAGATTAAAGGGGAGGGGAGGGATTTTTGCTGGCACATAATGTTCATACATTTTAAAATGACACTGAACTACTCTGATGGAATTATGTAAAAAAGTAAAAAAAATAAAAAAAAATCTTTAAAAAATCTTTACAAAATTGAAGAAAAATCATGTAACTTTTTATTTTATTTAACATAATGTCACCAGTCAGTATCCCTGACCACCACCACACCAGTCGTATGTGATGACGCTGTATTGTGCTGGTGACAGTATGTAAAAAAAAAAATAATTTACATTTCTTGAATGAATGAAAATCATTTATGACAGCTAAAACTATTGCCTATAACAGTGATCATCACTGTTGGTGGTCAGGGACGCCAGCCTTTACACACACATGAGCTTAAATGGCATCCCAGTCTTGGTCCGTAGGGTTCAATATTGAGTTGGCCCACCCTTTGCAGCTACAGTAGCTGCCGCCGATATTGTGTTTCCAGCGCGATCCCGTCGTGCTGGTTCTCGGCGACAGGGTTCTCGAACCATCGCCATCGCGCACGTTCTTGCACTGGCTGAAATAGGAAAATGTCACATTTTCCTATAGCAGCGAGCGTGAGAAATAAGCGACAATGTCGCCTCTCTAATAAGACCTGCATGCCTTCAGGGGCATACCAGGCCCTTAGGTCTGGTACGGATTTGAAGGGGAACCCCCTACGCCGAAAAAAAACGGCATGGGGTCCCCCCAAAATCCATACCAGACCCTTATCCGAGCGCATGCCCTCAACATGGGGGGGTGGGTGCGTTTGGGGGGGGGGTGGGGGGGGCGCCCTGCGGCCCCCCCACCTCAAAGCACCTTGTCCCCATGTTGATGAGGACAAGGGAATCTTCCCGACAAGCCTGGCCATTCCATTCACCTGGGGAAAAGAATCAATAAAAAAAAATAACACTACCCAGGTTTTTAAAGTAATTTTTTAGGCAGCTCCGGTGATCTTCTTCTGACTTCGGGGGTCTCTTCCGACTCCTTTGCGCTCTCGGGTTCTTCTCCGCTCTCTCCGGCCTCTTCTCCCGCTCTCCGGTTCTTCTTCTGGGCTCCTCCGCTATCTTCTTCCAGCTCTTTTACTAGTCCTTCTTCTCTCTTCTTCCGATGTTGACACAGCGCTCTCTCCCGCTGAAATGCCGTGTGCGAGCTGCCTAATAAATTACTGGGGGGCCAGGATCTGGGGGCCCCCTTATTAAAGGGGGCTCCCGGATTCCGATAAGCCCCCCGCCCACAGACCCCGACAACCAACGGCCAGGGTTGTCGGGAAGAGGCCCTTGTCCTCATCAACATGGGGACAAGGTGCTTTGGGGTGGGGGGGCCACAGGGCGCCCCCATTCCCCAAAGCACCCACCCCCTCATGTTGAGGGCATGCAGCCTGGTACGGCTCAGGAGAGGGGGACCGCTCGATCTTCCCCACCCCCTTTCCTGACCGGCCGGGCTGCGTGCTCGGATAAGGGTCTGGTATGGATTTTGGGGGGACCCCATGACGTTTTTCCGGCGTAGGGGGTTCCCCTTAAAATCCGTACTAGAGCTAAGGGCCTGGTATGCTCTTGGAGGGGGAACCCATGCCGTTTTTTTTATTTAAAATTTGGCGTGGAGTTCCCCCTCAAGATTCATACCAAACACAGTGCCTGGTATTGGCGGGGACCCAAGTCGGATCCCCACACCAGTGTGAACCTGGCCTCAATGTCAGCAATGCTTGTCGCTCATTGGGAAAGGAAAAAAATAAATTTCTTTTCCCGATGCGGCTCAGTGCTGGCTCCCACGACGGGGATCACAGGGTGTCAATCTCACCGATAAAAGCAGCGAGATTGACACAATATCTTGGTCACCTACTGTATAACAGCTTCAACTCTTCTGGGAAGGCTGTCCACAAGGTTTAGGAGTGTGTCCATGGGAATGTTTGACCATTCTTCCAGAAGTGCATTTGTGAGGTCAGGCACTGATGTTGGACGAGAAGGCCTGGCTCGCAGTCTCCGCTCTAATTCATCCTAAAATGTGTTCTATCATATTGAGCTCAAGACTCTGCACAGGCCAGTCAAGTTTCTCCACCCCAAACTCACTCATCTATGTCTTTATGGACCTTAATTTGTGCACTGGTGGCAGTCATGTTGGAACAGGGAAACTCTTCCCACAAAGTTGGGCGCATGAAATTGTCCAAAATGTCTTGATATGGTGAAGCCTTAAGAGTTCCCTTCACTGGAACTAAGGTGCCAAGCCCAACCCCTGAAAAACAACCCCCTCACCATAATCCTCCCTCCACTAAATGATTTGGACCAGTGCACAAAGCAAGGTCCATAAAGACATGGATGAGCGAGATTGGGGTGGAGGAACCTGTATGACCTAAAGATGGTGCCTCCCCTTAATTCTCAGCTAATTTGTCACAAACTAAAAAAAATGTATGTTTTTATTTTAATTTTTTTAAATTGTTTATTTATAATACAACAGCAGTGTTGGTCATCTTACTTTAAAAAAGTAATTAGTTAAGTTTCAAATTACTTCTCCCAAAAAGTAATTGCGTTAGTAACTCAGTTACTACATTGGAAAAGTAATTAGTTACGCAGCAAAGTAACTGACTTTTTTTTTAAATATTCTATACGTGTAACTAAGGGGCGGGTCTAGTATTACTGTAACCAAGGGGCGCATTTATTATAATTGATATATATCGTGTAACCAAGGGGCTGCTCTATTATTACTCTAACCAAGGGGCAGATCTGTTATAGCGTATAAGCAAGTGGCGGGTCTATTATTAATATATCGTGTAAGGGGCGGATGGCTACAGAAGAGGGCGAATGTTAAAATAATGGGCAGAGCTCGATATATAACAATAATAATAAATGCGCCCCTTAATTACAGTAATACTAGACCCGCCCCTTACACGATAGACGCCCCTTGCAGAGTGGCACGAGCATCAAGAGCGCGCGGCATTGCCTCGTACAATTACATGTTAACTGCACCTGCACGGTGTAGAGTTCACTCAGAGCTGTTTAGGTTCGGCAATTTTCGGAAGCTCCGTAGTCCTTCGTACTGCGCAAGCCCTGCCCCTGCACTTTTTTGGCAGGACACCGGAATTACACTACTGCCATCTAGTGGCCGTAGATGTAATTGGGGTAACTAA
The DNA here is from genome assembly GCA_028564925.1 of Lithobates sylvaticus. NCBI lineage: Eukaryota > Metazoa > Chordata > Amphibia > Anura > Ranidae > Lithobates > Lithobates sylvaticus. The sequence goes on along the minus strand of CM053030.1, from coordinate 522,371,776 downwards.
GCCAAAGTAATGGGAAATGAGTTACCATTAGGGGAAAAGTAATCAGTTAGATTACTCGTTACCCTCTAAAGTTAGTTAACTCAGTTTATTTTAACTCAGTTACTTACATCACTGTACAACAGATACAGGGCATCATATCACATTTTACACAAAGTATGTATTTTTAACTTCGGTCAATACAATAAAAAGAACAAAGAAAACAGGTGGCATAAGGTGGCATAAAAATACATGTGAGATTCTGCAATGGCAAATGTAAGGTTTACCGTCCGCAGTTTCCAAAAGTGGATCATTTAGATAGAGTGTCCATTACATTAACCTATTACAATGTGAACCAGGGTAGTCAAACAGAGTGCAAGCATTATATTCATGTAACAATGAAGTAACAGGTTGTTCAGAAGCTGGCATTAGTGGGGGTTAAGGGAGGGGGGGTATCTGAGTCAAAGGGATATATTGATTCGTCCCAATTCTTCCAAATCTTATCAAACAAAGGTAGGTTGTCGTCAATCTTTGCAGTCATATGTTCCATTCTGCGTATTTCTGTAATTATAGTAAGGAGGTGGTGGAAAGTGGGGGGAGAAGGGGATAACCATTGTCTAGGAATGGCTCTCTTTGCTGCCAATAGTATGAAGGACCCGAGTTTTTGTAACGGCTTAGGGATTCCTGGAAAAGGGAGGCCTAGGAGGAAGTGAATAGGGGTTCTCTGTATTGTGTTGGAGAGGAGCGTTTGTAGCAGCTTATGAACCTCAGACCAGTAGGGGTCGAGAATAGAACAGTCCCAAAAAATATGGAGATGGGTACCTACAGACTGTCCGCATCTCCAGCATAAGTTGGGGACAGATGGGTTTTGAGCATGAAGTATGTCTGGGGTTCTATACCAAAAAAAAATATTTTGATGGCAGTTTCCTTGTGAGTTACGCATCGTGAGATTTTTGAGGTGGACTCCCATATTTTATCCCAATCCATCAATGAGATTGGTCAATTTTAATGCTCGAGACCATTTCTTCATATAGTTATGCGTCAAGTCTGTCAGGGGGGGGTTTCGTGCAACATCTTATATATAGAAGATATTAGTTTAGGTTCATATGGACCATCAGCACATAGCATTTGGAAAGCTTTAGGTTTTTCTAAAGTGAGGGAGGGGGAGCAGGAGAGGAAATAATGTTTAAATTGCAGGTATGAATATTCTAAAGAAGTGGGGAGATCATGTTTCTCTTTTAGTTCTCTGAAGGTACAGAGTTTACGGGATGCTGGGTGTACCAAATGTCGCAGCTGAAAGAGCCCTGCTCGTGTCCATGGAAGTGTGCGTATATATGACAATCCATCCGGAATGTCCGGGTTAAAAAGGACATTCCGGAGTGGGGAGCATGGTGAAGAAAGAGCAAATCGATCTGCACACTTCTTCCAAATGGATAGGGAAAAAAGCATCTGGGCTAGACAAAGGGACCTCAATTGGGGCATGAATTTGTTGGAAGTTGGCCATAGTAAATAGCACAGGTGTACCGGGACAGTAATGCTCATTTCTATTTCGGCCCACCTGCTGGGAGCTTTTCTAGAGGTCCAAGTGGCCATTGCCCTAAGGTGT
>CM053030.1:522343214-522369694 GCA_028564925.1 Lithobates sylvaticus | reverse complement strand
TTTTTTAATGATTGTTTTGAATTATAATTTTTTTTTAAATGATATTTTTTTTTCAAAAAATAATTTTTTTTTCAAAAAATAATTTTTTTTTCAAAAAATATTTTTTTTTTCAAAAAAATATTTTTTTTTTTCAAAAAATATTTTTTTTTTTCAAACAATTATTTTTTTTTTTCCAACAATTATTTTGTTTTCAAAAAATTATTTTGTTTTCAAAAAATTATTTTTTTTTCAAAAAATTATTTCTTTTTCAAAAATTATTATTTTTTTTTATATTTTTTTTTTTCAAAAATTATTTTTTTAATTATTTTTTTTAATTATTATTTTTTTTAATTATTATTTTTATAAAAAAAAAAATTTTTCAAAAAAGATTTTTTTTTTCAAATTTCCTAATTTTCATTTTTTTTCTAAATTTATTTTATTTTTTTATTATTATATTTAAATATTTTTTTTCAAATTTCATAGTTTCATAATTCCCCTCAGAGCTGTGTGGGACTACCTATAATCCCCTCAGAGCTGTGTGGGACAACCTAAAATCCCCCTCAGAGCTGTGTGGGACTACCTATAATCCCCCCAGAGCTGTGTGGGACTACCTATAATTCTCCTCAGAGCTGTGTGGGACTACCTATAATCCCCCTCAGAGCTGTGTGGGACTACCTATAATTCTCCTCAGAGCTGTGTGGGACTACCTATAATCCCCCTCAGAGCTGTGTGGGACTACCTATAATTCCCCTCAGAGCTGTGTGGGACTACCTATTATTCCCCTCAGAGCTGTGTGGGACTACTTATAATCCCCCTCAGAGCTGTGTGGGACTACCTATAATTCCCTTCAGGGCTGTGTGGGACTACCTATAATCCCCTCAGAGCTGTGTGGGACTACCTATAATTCCCCTCAGAGCTGTGTGGGACTACCTATAATTCCCCTCAGAGCTGTGTGGGACTACTTATAATCCCCCTCAAATTTCATAGTTTCATAATTCCCCTCAGAGCTGTGTGGGACTACCTATAATCCCTCAGAGCTGTGTGGGACAACCTAAAATCCCCCTCAGAGCTGTGTGGGACAACCTAAAATCCCCCTCAGAGCTGTGTGGGACTACCTATAATCCCCTCAGAGCTGTGTGGGACTACCTATAATTCTCCTCAGAGCTGTGTGGGACTACCTATTATTCCCCTCAGAGCTGTGTGGGACTACCTAAAATCCCCCTCAGAGCTGTGTGGGACTACCTAAAATCCCCCTCAGAGCTGTGTGGGACTACCTATAATCCCCCCTCAGAGCTGTGTGGGACTACCTATAATTCCCCTCAGAGCTGTGTGGGAGGAGCTATAATTCCCCTCAGAGCTGTGTGGAACTACCTATAATCCCCCTCAGAGCTGTGTTGGAGGAGCTATAATTCCCCTCAGAGCTGTTTGGGACTACCTATAATCCCCCTCAGAGCTGTGTGGGACTACTTATAATCCCCCTCAGAGCTGTGTGGGACTACCTATAATTCCCTTCAGGGCTGTGTGGGACTACCTATAATTCCCCTCAGAGCTGTGTGGGACTACTTATAATCCCCCTCAGCTGTGTGGGACTACCTATAATCCCCCTCAGAGCTGTGTGGGACTACCTATAATTCCCCTCAGAGCGATGTGGGAGGAGCTATAATTCCCCTCAGAACTTTTGTCACCTCCCACTCTAGTTTTGAACATTTCTCCATTCATTCCTATGGGACAAATTTTGCCGCAAAAATGACGATATTTCGTGAACCATTTGGTGAAACGTTCCACAAAGTAATAGCACACCATTCGGGAACAATCCGCACGTTTTGGTATATATTCGGTATATGTAGCGTAAAAACTGTGGGAGGAGTTAGGGTGGTAAATTTGGCTATAATAAGAATAATATATATGTGAGATAACAATAAGTGATCTTGCTATGCAAGAACACTTAATAATATATATGTGAGATAACAATAAGTGATCTTGCTATGCAAGAACACTTAACTAGAAAAGATACAATTTCTGGGGAAATTGTGTGACGTGTTCTTGCCTCCACCTACTGGAGTGGGCGGAGTAACTGGGTGGAGTGGCTTGAGTAACTAAACTTTTATTTATTTTTTTTTAATGATTATTTATTTTTTTAAATGATTTTTTTTAATTTTTATTTAATTATTTCTAAAAAAAAATATTTTTCAAAAATAATTTTTTTTGTTCAAAAATTATTTTTTTTTTTTTTCCAAAAAGATTTTTTTTTTCCAAAAAGATTTTTTTTTTCAAATTTCCTAATTTTCCTTTTTTTTTCTAAAATGATTGATTTTTTTTATATAAAAAAAAAAATGTAATTATTTTTTTGAATTATTATTATTTTTTTTTTAAATGATATTTTTTTCTAAAATTATTTTTTTTTTCAAAAATTTATCTTCTGCCAACACCGCTCGAACCTGGAACAGGTAAGTGTCCATTTATAAAAAGGCAGCAGCTACAGTATTTGTAGTTGCTGACTTTTAATTTTTTTTTTACAGGTGTCGCTCCGCTTTAACTACCTAAAGACCGGACTTTGCTTGTTTTTGCTAGAAAATTACTTAGAACCCCCAAACATTATATATATTTTTTCAGACATCCTAGACAATAAAATGGCGGTTGTTGCAATACTTTATGTTACACTGAATTTGCGCAGCGGTCTTACCAGCACAATTTTTTGGGGAAAAAATATACTTTTTTGAATACAAAATAAGACAACAGTAAAGTTAGCCCAATTTTTTTATATTGTGAAAGATAATGTTACGCCGAGTAAATTGATAACCAACATGTCATGTTTAAATATTGCGCCTGCTCGTGGAATGGCAAAAAACATTGACCGTTAAAAATCTCCATAGGCCTCATTCAAAAATTGACAGGTTACCAGTTGTGAGCAACAGAGGAGATCCAGTGCTAGAATTATTGCTCTCGCTCTAACGATCACGGCGATACCTCACATGTGTGGTTTGAAAACCGTTTTCATACACAGGAGCGACTTACATATGCGTTCATTTCAGCGCACAAACTTGGCAGGACTTTCAATTTATTTATTTATTTTATTTATTTTATTTATTTTAATTATTTTACTTTTTATTTTTACACTGTCCTTTTAAAAAAGAAAATGTGGGTCACTTTTATTCCTATTACAAGGAATGTTAACATCCCTTGTAATACAAAAAATGCGATCTGGGTTCAAAAAGACCTCAGATCTCATATTTACACTAAAATGCAATAAAAAAAGACCATTGGGTGGAAGTGACGTTTGACATTGCTTCCACCATCCAATGGTATGGAGCCGAGTGGGGGCCATCTTTCCCTCACTTGGCTCCAGGTTGTTGAGGGGAGAGGACCCGAACGCCTCCGTCGCTATCGACGGCTCTTGTAAGCGGCGGAGACGACTGGAGCGCAGTGGGAGGGGGGCCTCGCCCACCCCCGATAAAAGTGATCTTGTGGCAAATCTGCCACAGAGACCACTTTTATCTGAAAGCGGACTGCCCGCTGTTGAAGAGGATACCGGGGTTATGGCAGCTAGCTGCTGCCATAACAATAGTATTCCACTTCAAACAGCCGACATACAAGGATGTCTCTGTACATTGCTGCATTCATCTTTCCCTCAATCCTGACTAGTCTCCCAGTTACTCCAGTCTCACAGATATGGTTTTTCACTCTCCACATCATTTTTACCACTTAGCTCACCACCAGTAGACATTACAACAAGCTTTCTTACTAACTTTCCTATAGGTGGACACCGTCTCATCCCTGTCCTTTACCGAGACATATAGGTGAGCTAACCCCACCTATGTGTCGGAGGAATGCCTCCAGCCAGGGCAGGTACGTAAAAAGGGACATTGGCCCTATCCAGTCACACCAGCAAGCATTCATCTTTATTATGGCATTTTCACACTTTCGCAATCACAATGCTTTCACACTCTAGCTAATGGAGAATTTACTTTTCTCTTAAAATCATTGGCCCACATGTCACCCCTGAATTCCTCTATTTTGGACACTGTGACAGACCTAGCCGGGACACAGGCTTTTTGAGAGGACTAAATGCGAGCCTCCTGCCAACCGATTATGGGCCCTGGATTTTAAGGGGCACAGGGTGAAGGAGAACCCCAATCCCAGTCAGATTCAATGCTGTATATATGTGTATATATAATGTGTGTGGTCTCATGCTGTTGGGACACACACTGTCAGATGCTAGTGTCATGAACTCAAGATGTTAATTGAGAGAGCTGATCACCTTGTCCTCTGTACAATGTAGGAGACGGTCCGTCTGTTACTGGTGGTCTCCTGCTATTGTGATGAAATGTCTTGTGGTGGTAATTATGATAATTTATAATCAACTGTGTTTAGCTCGGTGACAAGTCTGACCTGTAGTGAAATCCTGATGAGTCACATCGGCTGCTTAAAGGGATTTGTTAATTTGTTTATGTTAAGTTGTTACAGGTGTATTGTTAGAGTAATATGAGCAGGAGGGGGGGATCTCCTCTTCTACTGTATATAAATGTCAGTTTGGTTTTGTAATAAAACAGTCCATGCTAGCACTAAGCAAGTGTCGTCTCGTTTGGTGCTTGGGAGCGGTTGGAATATCTGATATCTATATCCAGACTGGGAGGAAGTGATATATGACAAACACACTCAAGAGGAGTGTAGGGACGTTCCGTCACAGACACGTAGTAACTATTTCTTGTGAAAAAATGTCACTCCCTGTGTCCCTTGGATGCATTTGGTCTGGTCTAAATAAGCGTGGACCCCGTGTATTTTTCAACCCACAATGTAATATGCAAACCCATTAATCTCACATAGAGCCCAGTACCATTCCCAGTTTAGGATGACGCCCTAGAAGCAGCGGATGAGGGATAATCGTGTCTTCTGGTATTGCTGGATCTCAGTGCGGCGTTCGACACAGTGGACCACAACATGCTTCTCAGCCGCCTCAAGGAAGTGGCAGGAGTTACAGATGGAGATCTGCCATGGTTCGCTTCCTTCTTAGGAAACCGGTCACAAACAGTGAAACTAGGAGCCTTCACTTCGGAAACTCGGGCAATCACTTATGGAGTCCCTCAAGGATCACCATTGTCACCAGTACTGTTCAACATTTACATCCGACCACTCTTCAAAATTATTAGCAAATTGGATCTGTGCTTCCACTCATACGCGGACGACACTCAACTGTACTTCCGGATCACCGGACAAAAAGACCAATACCAGGAACTAGGAAAATGTCTCACATTGATAGATGACTGGATGACCACTAGCTCCCTCAAACTAAATGGATCAAAAACAGAATTACTGCTCCTCGACGCAAACTCAAGGAAAAAGACGAAGACCCCTTGGACACCACCAACCATCTTGGGACAGACCATCCTTCCAAGCAACAAAGCCAAAAGCCTCGGAGTCATCTTTGATTCAGAGATGACAATGGAGGCACAAATAGGATCCGTAATCAGCGGATCCCACCATCTCCTTCGCATGCTACGCAGACTCCTCCCCTTCATCCCGGAAAAGGAAAAAGCGGTAGTAGTAGGAACGATCATCAATTCACGGCTCGACTACGCAAACTCACTCTACATAGGATTACCGGATTACCAGATTGCGCGCCTTCAAATTGTCCAAAACACAGCAGCAAGAATAGTCACTGGAAAGAAACCCTGGGAATCCATCTCCCCATCCCTAAGGATGCTCCATTGGCTCAAGGTAAAAGACAGGATCACATTCAAGACCCTCTGCCTCACCCACAAATGTACACAAGGAAACGCTCCTCAATACCTTTGTGAGAAAATAGAAAAATTCATACCGAATCGCAGACTTCGATCAACAAACCAAAATCGCCTTCTCATCCCCAAAGCCCGCTACAAATCGAAGGGAGAACGAAGATTCGCAGTACAGGGACCCCGGCTATGGAATGCTCTACCAAACAACATCCGCATGGAAGAAAACCATCAGGCCTTCAGGAAAAAACTCAAGACCCACCTCTTCTAATACATGGCATCCCAACATGAGCAGTCAAGCGCCTCGAGGCGATTCAGTTCGCAGTTGCAGCGCTATACAAATCATTCATTCATTCATTCATTCATATCCTGCACATGTCTGACACTATCAACTCTCCATAAGGGTCAGTTTATTGTATGTGGAAAAACTATGTGCATGTTGGAAAGTAGACATGGGAACTGTCAAAAAATTTGTTTCGTTTCGTCCCGTTTCGTATATAAAAAAATTCGTAATTTGTAATTCGTGTACGAAATTACGTTCGAATTCGTACGAAATACGGAATTCGGACGAATCGTAATTTTTTTTACGAATCGTTAGTAAAGTTACGAATCGTTACGAATCGTTACGAATCGTTAACGCGGCTAATGAATTGTTGGTTCTCATAACACAGAGAACAATTCGAATCCAACTACAAATATCGAATTTCAATTTCAAGTTACGAATCGTTACGAATCGTTATGAATAGTTACGAATCGTTACGAATCGTTATGAATAGTTACGAATCGTTAGTAAATCCAACTACCAATATTGAATTTCAACTAATTTGAACGAAATTATTATAGCAGATATAACGAATGAATTCGAATGAATTCGACTGAAAAAGTGTCATTTTTGCAGAAAAAAATAAAGCGTAGGGGTCCCCCCAAATTCAATAACCAGGCCCTTCAGGTCTGGTATGGATATTAAGGGGGACCCCAGCCAAAAAAAAAAAAAAAAAATGGCGTGGGGTCCCCCCCAAATATCCATACCAGACCCTTCAGGTCTGGGATGGATTTTAAGGGGAACCCCGGCCAAAAAAAAAAAAAAAAAAATGGCGTGGGGTCCCCCTCAAAATCCATACCAGACCCTTTATCCGAGCACGCAACCTGGCAGGCCGCAGGAAAGGAGGGGGGACGAGAGCGGCCCCCCCTCCCGCCTGAACCGTACCAGGCCACATGCCCCTCAACATTGGGAGGGTGCTTTGGGGTCCCCCCCAAAGCACCTTGTCCCCATGTTGATGAGGACAAGGGCCTCATCCCCACAACCCTGGCCGGTGGTTGTAGGGGTCTGCGGGCGGGGGGCTTATCGGAATCTGGAAGCCCCCTTTAACAAGGGGACCCCCAGATCCCGGCCCCCCCCCCTGTGTGAATTGGTAAGGGGGTACAAAAGTACCCCTACCATTTCACCAAAAAAGGTGACAAAATGGTAAAAATGACAGGAGACAGTCTTTGACAATTCCTTTATTAAAATCTTCTTTCTTCTGGTCTTCCTTTCTTCATCTTCTCCTTCCTTCATCTTCTTCCGTCATCTTCTTCCATCATCTTCTTCCTTCGATTTGCTTCTACTTCCTCCGGTCTTCTCGTCCTTCTCGTCCGGCGTCGTCCTTCTCGTCCGGCATCGTCGTCTCTTCTCGCAGGCCACTCCTCGCAATGGGAGGCTCCCGCTCTGTGAGGCTTCGCTCCGGGTGACAGGTCTTTTATAACGAAGGCACCTGGTGACCCCGCCCCCTCTGACGCACGGGGACGTCATGTGGAATTCCCTATGGCTTTCCCCATGACGTCAGAGGGGGGGCGGGGTCACCAGGTGCCTTCGTTATAAAAGACCTGTCACCCGGAGCGAAGCCTCACAGAGCGGGAGCCTCCCATTGCGAGGAGCGGCCTGCGAGAAGAGACGCCGATGCCGGACGAGAAGGACGACGCCGGACGAGAAGGACGAGAAGACCGAGGAAGAAGAAGCGAATCGAAGGAAGAAGATGGAAGAAGATGCCGGAAGGAGAAGATGAAGAAAGGAAGACCAGAAGAAAGAAGATTTTAATAAAGGAATTGTCAAAGACCGTCTCCTGTCATTTTTACCATTTTTGCCACTTTTTTGGTGAAATGGTAGGGGTACTTTTGTACCCCCTTACCATTTCACACAGGGGGGGGGGGGCGGGATCTGGGGGTCCCCTGTTTAAGGGGGCTTCCAGATTCCGATAAGCCCCCCGCCCGCAGACCCCCACAACCACCGGGCACGGTTGTGGGGATGAGGCCCTTGTCCTCATCAACATGGGGACAAGGTGCTTTGGGGGGACCCCAAAGCATCCTCCCAATGTTGAGGGCATGTGGCCTGGTACGGTTCAGGCGGGAGGGGGGGCCGCTCTCGTCCCCCCCTCCTTTCCTGTGGCCTGCCAGGTTGCGTGCTCGGATAAGGGTCTGGTATGGATTTTATGGGGGACCCCACGCCATTTTTTTTGGCTAGGGTTCCCCTTAAAATCCATCCCAGACCTCAAGGGTCTGGTATGGATTTTGAGGGGGACCCTACGCCATTTTTTTTTTTTTTTTTTGGCTGTGGTCCCCCTTAATATCCATCCCAGACCTGAAGGGCCTGGTTATTGAATTTGGGGGGACCCCTACGCATTTTTTTTTTTATCAATGACTTCAATGAATGACTGTTCTCTGTATTACGGATCCAACAATTCATTTGCCGGCAATAGCTGCGACTCGTGATTTTAAATAGTTTTTTTTTTTTTTTTTCCTGCAAAAATGACACTGCAGGAACAGTTCTCTATATTAGATATACTGAATCTCGAATCATTCGAAGCATTCGTTATATCCGCTATTATAATTTCTTTCATATTAGTTGAAATTACATATTTGTTAGTAGTTGGATTTGAATTGTTCTCTGTATTACGGGAATCGGCAATTAGCCGCGAGTGATTTTAAATGTCTTTTTTTCCTGCAAAAATGACACATTGTACAGAGAGAGTTGTAAACACGGGAAACATGACCCCCTTCATAGGCATACTATAGAGTATATAGTATATAGAAGGGGGTCATGTTTCCCGTGTTTACAACTCTCTCTGTACAATGTGTCATTTTTGCAGGAAAAAAAGACATTTAAAATCACTCGCGGCTAATTGCCGATTCCCGTAATACAGAGAACAATTCGAATGTTGTATTGTAACTAACAAATATCTAATTTCAACTAATATGAAAGAAATTATAATAGCGGATATAACGAATGCTTCGAATGATTCGAGATTCAGTATATCTAATATAGAGAACTGTTCCTGCAGTGTAATTTTTGCAGGAAAAAAAAACTATTTAAAATCACGAGTCGCAGCTATTGCCGGCAAATGAATTGTTGGATCCGTAATACAGAGAACTGTCATTCATTGAAGTCATTGATAAAAAAAATGCGTAGGGGTCCCCCCAAATTCAATAACCAGGCCCTTCAGGTCTGGGATGGATATTAAGGGGGACCCCAGCCAAAAAAAAAAAAAAAAATGGCGTAGGGTCCCCCTCAAAATCCATACCAGACCCTTCAGGTCTGGGATGGATTTTAAGGGGAACCCCGGCCAAAAAAAAAAAAATGGGCGTGGGGTCCCCCCTCAAAATCCATACCAGACCTTTATCCGAGCACGCAACCTGGCAGGCCGCAGGAAAGGAGGGGGGGACGAGAGCGCCCCCCCCTCCTGCCTGAACCGTACCAGGCCACATGCCCTCAACATAGGGAGGGTGCTTTGGGGTCCCCCCCAAAGCACCTTGTCCCCATGTTGATGAGGACAAGGGCCTCATCCCCACAACCGTGCCCGGTGGTTGTGGGGGTCTGCGGGCGGGGGGCTTATCGGAATCTGGAAGCCCCCTTTAACAAGGGGACCCCCAGATCCCGGCCCCCCCCTGTGTGAAATGGTAAGGGGGTACAAAAGTACCCCTACCATTTCACCAAAAAAGTGGCAAAAATGGTAAAAATGACAGGAGACGGTCTTTGACAATTCCTTTATTAAAATCTTCTTTCTTTCTTCTTTCTTCTGGTCTTCCTTTCTTCATCTTCTCCTTCCGTCATCTTCTTCCATCTTCTTCTTCCTTCGATTCGCTTCTTCTTCCTCCGGTCTTCTCGTCCTTCTCGTCCGGCGTCGTCCTTCTCGTCCGGCGTCGTCCTTCTCGTCCGGCATTGTCGTCTCTTCTCGCAGGCCGCTCCTCGCAATGGGAGGCTCCTGCTCTGTGAGGCTTCGCACCGGGTGACAGGTCTTGTATAACGAAGGCACCTGGTGACCCCGCCCCCCCTCTGACGTCATGGGGAAAGCCATAGGGAATTCCACATGACGTCCCCGTGCGTCAGAGGGGGCGGGGTCACCAGGTGCCTTCGTTATAAAAGACCTGTCACCCGGAGCGAAGCCTCACAGAGCGGGAGCCTCCCATTGCGAGGAGCGGCCTGCGAGAAGAGACGACGATGCCGGACGAGAAGGACGACGCCGGACGAGAAGGACGAGAAGACCGGAGGAAGAAGAAGTGAATCGAAGGAAGAAGAAGATGGAAGAAGATGACGGAAGGAGAAGATGAAGAAAGGAAGACCAGAAGAAAGAAGAAAGAAGATTTTAATAAAGGAATTGTCAAAGACCGTCTCCTGTCATTTTTACCATTTTTGCCACTTTTTTGGTGAAATGGTAGGGGTACTTTTGTACCCCCTTACCATTTCACACAGGGGGGGGGCCGGGATCTGGGGGTCCCCTTGTTAAAGGGGGCTTCCAGATTCCGATAAGCCCCCCGCCCGCAGACCCCCACAACCACCGGGCACGGTTGTGGGGATGAGGCCCTTGTCCTCATCAACATGGGGACAAGGTGCTTTGGGGGGGACCCCAAAGCACCCTCCCTATGTTGAGGGCATGTGGCCTGGTACGGTTCAGGCGGGAGGGGGGGGCGCTCTCGTCCCCCCCTCCTTTCCTGCGGCCTGCCAGGTTGCGTGCTCGGATAAAGGGTCTGGTATGGATTTTGAGGGGGACCCCCACGCCATTTTTTTTTTTTTTTTGCCGGGGTTCCCCTTAAAATCCATCCCAGACCTGAAGGGTCTGGTATGGATATTTGGGGGTGACCCCACGCCATTTTTTTTTTTTTTTTTTTTTGGCTGGGGTCCCCCTTAATATCCATACCAGACCTGAAGGGCCTGGTTATTGAATTTGGGGGGACCCCTACGCTTTTTTTTTTTTTTTTTTTTATATCAATGAATGACTGTTTTTTAAATAGCTTTTTTTTCTGCAAAAATGACACTTTGTCATTCGAATTCATTCGAATGCATTTGAATTCATTCGAATGCATTTGAATTCATTCGAATGCATTCAAATTCATTCGAATGCATTCGAATTCATTCGTTATATCTGCTATAATAATTTCGTTTGAATTAGTTGAAATTTGATATTGGTAGTTGGATTCGAATAATTTGGAGCTGAAATTCGTAAACTGAATTTTTCCTGCAAAAATGACACTTTGTCATTCGAATTCATTCGAATTCATTCGAATTCATTCGAATTCATTCGAATTCATTCGAATCATTCGGCGACGAAATTCGTAAACGGAATTTCGTATTCCGTACGGAATTCGTAAAAAAAAAAAATTCGTACTACAGATTCGTAAATTCGTACGAATTTCGAAAAATTCGTACGAATTACGAATTCGTACGAAACGAATCGCACATGTCTATTGGAAAGAGTTCTCTCATCACCCCACTGCATATCCCCTTTATAAACTAAGGTGTCACTCCCTCTCTGGCCCACCCACCAGATTTGAACCCCAAATTTTCCATATTCAGCCATGTGGCTCTAAAATGTGCCCTGCATATATGAATGTCCAACATTATAACTTCTTTTTAACTTTCTGTGGGCTTCTTCAGCACAATTGGGGTAAACCGAGTTCTGTTGCGTCAATCGGCCACTGGTGGTTGATAGGTCAACCGATGCAGGCACAGTTCATTGTACTTCAGGAGGCAGTGGAAGAGAACTTTTAATTAGAGGGTCTTCAGCGACATCAGACATGTTACATCTTCCACAGTGTCATCATGGTCAGGCCTACTTTTTCATCAAGAGTTGTGAATGGCACAGATGATTATGGGATGAATCAATGTCTGTTTCAAAGACACCTCATGGATTGGTGACAGATTAGGCATCTCATTTCCTTCTCTCTTGCTTTCCATTGTTCCTTTGAATGAAGTGAAGATTTACTTTCGAAAAATTTTTATTTGAGAAAAATGTCATGCTACACTGTACCCAAATTTTACTTTCGAAAAATTTTTATTTCAGAAAAATGCAGTAAGCATACAAACAGGAAACAGTAGAACAAATGAACAATAACATGTGAGATGAGATCACGAGTGTAGAGATTACAAAGGATGGAAGACACATAAGCATCATAAATTGTGAGAACTGATATAATTTCTTGCTGGCCTAAGTACAGAAGTAGACTATGCTTCATAAAATAAAGAAGGGAGAAAAGGGTTAGGATGGAGCGCCCCCCATCCGGCACCCCTAATGGGAACATGCTGTGCCGGACGGGGGACTCCCGAGCCCACCCGTCTGTCTAAGTCCAACAACCGAGCCAGAGCGAAGTCTGGTGCTATAATAGAAAACGAATGTTTACCAGAGACTCGGGGCTAAAAGTCGGTAATCATATCAAAGTATGTAGGTTCTTCCTGAGTTTCAAAATTTGTGGACCTCATGTCTTAGAACGTAACGGTTCGAGAAAAGAAAAGTGGGACAGAAAAGGAAAGGCAGGAAAGCTCAGGGCGAGCAGAAGAGAAAGAAAGAGAAGAGCAACACCTAATACACTGAGAAGTCATTGGATTTGTTGCGGGGGGTGAACTAAGGTGACCCCTACATGTTGGGCCCAGGGTTCCCAAACCATATCAAAGTTTATAGTGGTATTTAGCAAAATACTGGATAGTTTTTCTTGTGACATTATCCACGAGATCTTCCTTTTTGCTGCAGAGAACGAAACCGTCGGAGTTTTCCAAGCCTTAGCAACAGTGAGCTTAGCTCCTAGCAAGATAAAGTGGATCAGTCTCCTAGAGTTTTTGGAGAGCGATGGTATTCGATCATTTAAGAGACCAATCATTGGGTTTCTGGGAATCCGACTACCAACCAATTTATCTATTAATTTGAATATGCGTCGCCAGAAGGGGCGTATTCTAGGACATTCCCACCATATGTGGGCCATCGTGCCAACATGTTTACAACCTCTAAAGCACGTGGGGTCTGCTGTCGGGAAAATGGAGGCTAGTCTAGAAGGGGTGTAATACCACCGCATGAGTACCTTAAGGCTGGCTTCCATAAGTGCAGTATTGAGGATCCCTTTGAAGGAAGTGAAGGAGGCAGTTTGCCATTTGTCTAACTCCCAATGAAAGTTAAAGTCGGATTCCCAGGCTGTCATATGAGTTTCTTTGGTGTTCGAAGAGATAAGTGACATGTAGATTATAGATATCCCCCCCCGCTGGTCCATGGCTTGTCCACACCAAACTTCATAGTCGGTAAATTTTGGAGGCAGAGGTTTATCTTTCCAGAGAGATTGGAGGAAATGTATAATTTGTTGAGATCTATAGAGTTCCGAACTAGGTAGTTCTAATTTGCGAATACAATGGCTGCGGGAGAAGGGGCCTGCTGCCGTGAAGTAGTGACCAATTCGGTACAGTCCCTTATCTAACCACCATTTGAAGGCCAGTGCATTCTTCCCAGGGGGAAAAAGTGGGTTATTAAAGAGATGAGAAAGGGGTTTGTATGATGAAACCAGAGTATCCGAATTCCGCAACGTATCCCAAAGGGCGAGGGAGTGTGACAGAGTTGGGGCCAGTATCGGAGGCCTATCCTTTGGAGGGTGCCATAGAAGGTAGTCCAGTGTAAAGCCAGGCGTAGCTAATCTTTCTATGCTCACCCAATCCGGTTTTTCGAATCTAGTGTAGACGACTGACAACTGAGCTAGTCTAGCAGCCTGGTAGTATTTATAGAAATGAGGGAGACCTAGGCCTCCCTTTTTCCTATGTAAATAGAGCGTTCTCTGAGCTATTCTATATCCCGCCTTACCCCAGATAAATTTCAGTACTTTAGTTTGGAACGCTGTAATGTGATCTTTTCTAATGGGTATCGGAAGAGAGCGGAATAGATACAACAGCCTAGGGAGTAGTGTCATTTTGATAGAGTGCAGCCTCCCTAACCATGAGAGGCTGTGTTTAGACCAGGCTGTCAGATCTGCTTCCAGCTTCCTGTACATGGGGGGGTAGTTGGAAGCATACAGGGATTCTGTTTTGGGTGTTAGATTGATGCCCAAGTATTTGATGGAGGAATCGCTCCAAACAAAGTTGAAGGAGTTTTTTAGTAGGTCTACCGTCTCGGACCGAAGGGAGACATTCATAGCTGTGGATTTAGAATAGTTCACCTTCAGGCCCGAGACGATAGAAAAGTCCTCTAGTGTTTTACAGACGTTTGGAAGGGAGGTTATAGGGGATGTGACAAATAGGAGAATGTCATCTGCAAACAATCCACATTTGTGTATATGGGGGCCGCAAGAGACCCCTTGAATGTTTGGATTCTGACGGAATGCGATGGCCAGAGTTTCAATGGCTATCGCGAAAATTAGAGGGGATAAAGGACAGCCCTGCCTAGTTCCTGTCCGTATAGGGATAGAATTGGAGAGGAATCCTTGGATTTTGATACGGGCTGTGGGATTAGAGTAAAGCGCGTGCATTATACCCATGAATTTTGTGCCAAAGCCCCAGCGATCAAGTATAGCAAATAAGTAAGGCCAGGAGACCGAATCAAAAGCCTTGCTGAGGTCGAGTGATAGCAGCATTCCCTGCTGCTTGGGGCCACCCAACCAATTTGTTTGCATAATAGAGACTATATCTATCGCCCGTCTTATCTGATCTGGGCCCTGCCTGCCAGGGATAAACCCAACTTGGTCTTTATGAATATATTTATTCACAAAAGTCGCTAGACGAACAGCTAACAGTTTAGTTAAGATTTTCAAGTCACTGTTAATAAGGGATATGGGCCGATAATTTCCGACTTCTTCTGGATTTTTGTCTGGCTTGGGGATAACTGTAATAAATGCAGTGTTGAGCTGCGGATCAAGAGGGTCTCCCTTTGTTTTGGAGTTCAGAAATTGCGTTAAATGAGGCACTAGTGTGTCGGTGAACGTCCTATAGTACGGATTGGAGAGACCATCTGGTCCCGGTGCAGAACTCAATTTCATGCCTTTAATCACACCCATTACTTCCCCTTCCGTAAAGGGAGCTTCCATTTCCTCCCTGTGTTCAGGGGACAGTGTAGGAATGGGAAGGTCCTCTAGGAATTTGGTTAGGGCAGCATCCGATCCAGTTGTGTGCTGGCTATATAGATCAGCATAAAACGAATGGAAAGCGTCCAGAATTTTTGGAGGGCTAGAGGTGGTGCCTATTCCCGGGATTCTAAGTTTAGGCATGGTGTAGGACCGGAATTTGGGCGTTAGTTTAGCGGCCAGCATTGACCCCATTTTATCTCCATGGGTGTAAAATTTATTCCCACTCCATCTAATTTGCTTTTCAGCCTTGACTGTTAGTGCCAGATTGAGTTCCAACTTGACTTTGTCAAGTTGTGTCACTGTGGCGGTGGAGGGGTCCTGTTTATGTTGAGCTTTCAACTGTGTGTATAGGCCTTCCAGCCTTTCTATGTCTACCGTTCTTTCTCTACGAAGTTGAGCAGATAACTTGATGAACTCTCCTCTGATAAAAGGTTTGTGGGCAGCCCATAAAGTCTCTGCTGATGTCCCCTCTACCTTGTTGAGTAAGAAGTATTCCTTTAGTGCCTTATCTAGCATTGCTACATGGACCGGGTTTGTGAGAATAGATTCATTAAGTCTCCATAGTCTCTGGTTTGGCTCTGAGAATTGTGTTTTTATGGACATGACCACCAACGAGTGATCTGAAAGCACCGTGTCTTTAATAAGGGATTTTTCAATTAGGTGAACAGAGCGATTCGCAACCAACAAGTGATCAATGCGGGCATACGAGTTGTGTGGGTGTGAAAAGTGCGTATAGTCCCGCTTGGAAGGATTAAGCTCCCTCCATACATCAGACAGACCTTGTGCATGTATCATTTTAGCGATGTTTAAGCTTTCCCTGGTAGGCCTGGTCAGTTGAGAAGATGGAGGTTTATTTCTGTCTAATCCCTGGTCAAAGGCTGTATTAGAATCCCCACCAAAAATGACAGTTCCTTCTAACATGGGAGCTAGTGTAGAGAACAAATGTTTAAAGAAGGCAGTTTGGCCTTTGTTGGGAGCATAGTATGAGATTAAGGTGTATACATGCCCTTCTATGGTCCCCTTTACAAGAATGAATCTGCCCTCTGGATCTTTTTTGTCTGCAGTCCAGGTGAAATTACAAGATTTTGCAAATAAAACGCCCACCCCTTTGGTTTTGTTGGGGGCATTGGCCAGATAAAAGTTAGGGAAATGAGAATGGAGGAAACTGGGACTGTACCGGATTGGGAAATGGGTCTCCTGTATGAGGACTATATCTAATTTAGAAGATTTGTAGGTGTTAAACAATTTTTTGCGTTTGAGAGGGGAATTCAGACCTTGCGTGTTGTGAGTGGCGACCTTTAGGATCTTCTTAACCTGATCAGCCATGGAACCAGAGGAGAGAGAAGCTACCAAATACAATGTCACTTACCTGTGAGACCCAACATGGACCAAGTCTGGAGGTGCGACTGTCAATGTAGAATACCTGGAAGTAGACAGTTCGGTAAATCTTAAAGGAGTTGCAATCTGCAAAAAATAAAGAGATTAGGTGTTGCTCGAGATAGGAAAGCAGAGAAAAGAGAAGAGAGAAGAAAGAAAAAGAGTAAGGAGATATTACTCCCCGAGGGGCAGGGGACCCCTGAGGGGGAGAAAATCTCCGTAGAAACATCTCACGTAACTCCGTGAGCAAAGTTGCACTAGGCAATATCTCCAGGTAGATCACCTTGGAGATCCTATCCCTCAAGGACCAGCCGGTGATCAAGGGATAGGTGGAGGCACATGGGTACCACCCCAGACCAGGGCACCCTGTAAGAACTATAATGTGGGCTCTAGGAGCAGCCCAAACTAAGCTGTAAACCAAAAACAACATAAAAATATTGACAGCCTGCAGTAAAATAGAAAAGTTGCAAGATGGCGGGCCAGGTTGCCCCCCCCACATTTGCTTATCAACGTCGACCCCTCCCCTCCCGTGTCCACGGGGGGGAGGATGTAACGATCAATTTTGATCATTTAAGGATCGGACTCAAGCTTAGAAACCCCAGAGATGATGAGACTGCACGGCTTAACAACATTAGGGGCAGTTCAGCAGTTTATAGAGTGTGGTAGTGCAGGCAGTCCCTCTAAGAATAGACTAAACACAAAAAAAAAAAAAAAAAAAAAAAAAAAAAAAAAAAAGGTAAATAAAAAAAAAAAAAATATATAAATAAAAAATAAAAAAAATAAATAAACCCCCTTCCCCCCCCGACAACAATCAGGGAAGAGGAAGTCGTTGAAACCATTCCTACTTCATCCTGTGAGCCATACGGCTAGAAGTAGAAAAAGTGAAAACCTGAGTGACACAATACCAAAAAAAAAAAAAAAAAAAAAAATAAAAAAATATTAAAAAAAAAATAAAAAAAAATAAAAAACAAGGATGTGAGTTCAGCACGTGGTGTGACGTCCAATATATAGCAGAACTTTAATCGATCATGAAGGGCCTTTGTGCGACGATCTTCGAGTCTTGGATTTGTTCCAAAGCTGTTCTTGTGGACTGTTCGGCGGTGGACGCTTGTTTGATCCCGCATAGGAAGTGGTGGTCTCCATATCAGTCTCCTGTGATATTAGCTTGAGGTCAAGGAGCAGTTTCTCGCCCGATGCAAAGTTGGAAAAGGCATGATTCTGACCTTTATAGGTGAATTTGACTGCAAAGGGAAATGCCCATTTATATTTAACTTCTTTCTGGGTCAGAGCAGTTAACAACGGTTTGACATTTCTTCTCCTTTGAATGGTTGAGGGGGAAAGGTCGGCAAATATTTGGACAGGGTGGCCCTGGCAGGTAATCTGGGACATCGTGCGTGCTTGTTTCATCAGTGCCTCCTTTACAGCATAGTAGTGAGGTTTAGCAATAATGTCCCTGGGGGAGCCATCCTTTCTCATAGGGCCCAAGGCTCTATGGGCCCTGTCTAATTCCAATCGGGGGGTGGGGATATTAGGGATCAGGGAACGCATCAGATCCTGCGTGGCCGTTTCTACATCCAAAATTGATTCAGGCAGACCCCGGATCCGAAAATTGTATCTCCTGGATCTGTTCTCGAGGTCATCTATGCGTGAATTGGCCGTATCCAGCTGATCGTGGAGGGTTTGGATGAGGTCTGAGTTCTGGTATGTGACCGCAGCAGTTTGATCGAGTTTACATTCGATATTATCCATTCTGGAACCAATGTTATGTAGATCTGCCTTGATCTCTCCAGTTATTTTAGCAGCTGTTGTGGCAAGGCCCTTTTCCAAGAGGGCGGATAGCCTGATGAATAGATCATCTGAGGCATAAGAATGATCTGGGCCTGTGGGGCTGTGAGGAGAAAAGTCTGCAGGCCCAGCCTGGGGGAAAGCCTGACCCCTGAATGTGCGGCCTAGGAGGGATTCAGTGGAAGCTGGGGACGGTGTATAGGGCTGTTGGCCATAGCCTGGCATGTCAGGAGATTGGATGTGGAGAGCAGGGGCCATGACTTGCCTGTCATTAGGAGGGAATGCAGAGTCCTGCGCCTGTGTCTGAGGAGACGCTGCCGCCGCCGCGGCCATCTTGGTACACCCAGGTGGGGTGGAGGTGAGAAAATCTGGCCCCAAATTGCGCCTGGCACCAGAGCGATCCATTCGGCGGTAAGCCGACTCGTTTGGGGATTCGGAATCCCGTGTCCCCGAGGCTCGGGGGGGCTGTGTGGCAGTGCTGTGAGTGCCGCTGGTCCGGGGTGGCGCGGAGCTCCGAGTCAAGCGGCCATCTCGGGACTCTCGCGCATGCGCACGGATTGGCATGGATAGGCGGCACAGATGGGCATGGATAGCCGGCACGGATGAGCATGGATGGGCACTGATAGGTGGCACGGATGGTCACTGATAGGTGGCACGGTTAGGCACTGATAGGCAGAATTGTTTTGTACTGATGGATGCCAATCAGTGCTAAACAATAATGCATGCCAAGCAGTGATGCCCATTGTGGGCACTGATTGGCATCCATTGTGGGCACTGATTGGCATCCTTTTTTGGCACTGTGTGTCATCCCTGGTGGTCTAGGGTGGCATACCTTGTGCTGGGCATCCCTGGTGGTGTCCCTGGTGGTCCATTGTGGGCATCCTCGGGGGGGGGGGGCTGTGCTGATAAGCGATCAGCACAGACCCCCCTGTCAAAGGAGCAGCCGATCGGCTCTCCTCTACTAGCGTCTGACAGACGCGAGTGAGGAAAAGTCGATCACCGGCTCTTCCTATTTACACTGTGATCTGCCGTTATTGGACACGGCTGATCACGTGGTAAAGAGTCTCCGTCAGAGACTCTTTACCAAGATCGTAGTTGCGGGGTGTCAGACTGACACCCCGCAACAACGATCGCCGCGATGCGTGGTCAGGATTTTACAACCACTTTGCCGATGTCCTTTTACAATAGGGCGGGCGGGAAGTGGTTAATTGATTGCTTCATGGTTTCATTAGAACAGTTGGAGCAATCCTTTTCACATTGACACATGGTCAGTATACTATTTGTGAACATATTTTTCAATAAGCATGATATAAATCAGGGGTTGTCCCTGCCATAACAACTATGGGTTTGTGACGGACTCTAGGGGGAATCAAACAGCCGACATACAAGGATGTCTCTGTACATTGCTGCATTCATCTTTCCCTCAATCCTGACTAGTCTCCCAGTTACTCCAGTCTCACAGATATGGTTTTTCACTCTCCGCATCATTTTTACCACTTAGTTCACCACCAGTAGACATTACAACAAGCTTTCTTACTAACTTGCCTATAGGTGCACAACGTCCCATCCCTGTCCTTTACCGAGACATATAGGTGAGCTAACCCCACCTATGTGTCGGAGGAATGCCTCCAGCCAGGGCAGGTACGTAAAAAGGGACATTGGCCCCATCCAGTCACACCAGCAAGCATTCATCTTTACTATGGCATTTTCACAGTTTCGCAATCACAATGCTTTCACACTCTAGCTAATGGAGAATTTACTTTTCTCTTAAAATCATTGGCCCACATGTCACCCCTGAATTCCTCTATTTTGGACACTGTGACAGACCTAGCCGGGACACAGGCTTTTTGAGAGGACTAAATGCGAGCCTCCTGCCAACCGATTATGGCCCTGGATTTTAAGGGGCACAGGGTGAAGGAGAACCCCAACCCCAGTCAGATTCAATGCTGTATATATGTGTATATATAATGTGTGTGGTCTCATGCTGTTGGGACACACACTGTCAGATGCTAGTGTCATGAACTCAAGATGTTAATAGACATGTGCGGTTAGTTTCGTACGAATCGAAAATTCGTACGAATATTTTGAAATTCGTACATTTGTACGGAACCGAATTACGAATTTTTTTGGATACGAATTCTGTACGGAATACGAAATTCCGTTTACGAATTTCGGATCCAAATTATTCTAAATTTATTCGAATCCAACTACCAAATATATCGAATTTCAATTTCAACTAATACTAAAGAAATTATTAAAGCGGATATAACGAGTGATTCTAAATTCGGCTCCAAATTATTCGAATCCAACTACCAAATATATCGAATTTCAATTTCAACTAATACTAAAGAAATTATTATAGCGGATATAACGAGTGATTCGAAATTCGGCTCCAAATTATTCGAATCCAACTACCAAATATATCGAATTTCAAATTCAACTAATACTAAAGAAATTATTATAGCGGATATAACGAGTGATTCGAAATTCGGCTCCAAATTATTCGAATCCAACTACCAAATATATCGAATTTCAATTTCAACTAATACTAAAGAAATTATTATAGCGGATATAACGAGTGATTCGAAATTCGGCTCCAAACTATTCAAATTCAACTACCAAATATATCGAATTTCTAATTTTCAACTAATACGAAAGAAATTATTATAGCGGATATAACGAATGATTCGAATTTCGGCTCCAACTACCAAATAATATCGAATTTCAACTAATACAAAATAAATTATTATAGCGGATATAACGAATGATTCGAATGAATTCGATATTCAGTATAACGAATATTGACACTCTACGAATAATAACAAATTCTTTGTTGGTCCAAATTTCTTTACTACAGAAACATGTGACTGTTGGTTGACCAATCACATCAGAGGTTTTCTTGTGATGCTGAGGCCTACAGGGCAGGGCAGAAAGCACGCCCTGATCATATGACTTCTCTTTGTGGAGCAGATCATACAGTCAACTATTTGTGCCAGTGCATCTGCTCAAATATCAACGTGATCCTTGGATTTTTGATATTCATTTGCCCTGATATCTGTTGGAGTCTGCAAGATTATTATCTTTGATAGCTTATTTTGCTATTGGATTTCTTCTTTTACTCCAGATTTTTGTTTCAGTCTGCTCATCTTTTTTTTGTCTTTTTTTGGCTTGGAAGGCAAAATGAGCAGCAAACAAGGAGATCAAGGCAGAAAGAGTGCTGCTGCTGGAAGAGGGAGACCTTCGAGCCGGCGTCAAGTACAACAGCAGCAGGTGGGACGTTCTGTCTCTGCGGCGTCTGCGCCCCCTGAGCTCAGCTCACCTCCCATGAAGTTGAGGCGACCAGGAGGAGTGAAAGAGCCTGCCAAACAGCAGACATCACGTTGCCAGCTGTTCAAGGAGGACTTACCTTGTACAACCAGCAGCACGACAGTTGATACTAGGAAAAGTGGCGCTACCACCTCTGCCACTGCTGCTGGTAGCACTAGCATGCCCATTCGTACTTTTTATGGAAGAGGACGAGGGCAGACCAAAGGTAAACTTCCCATTGCACACACCTTTGTGCAGCCAAAGATGGAGATCTTGGACAGCATGCTGCATGAGACATGTGAGGAGGCCCAGGCTGAGCAAGCTCATGATGATGATATCACTATCAGCACTCCAGGGAGCTTCGAGATAAGCAAGCAGGAGCCTGAGGAGAGTCAGTTTACAACACATTGTAAAGATCATCAGTCTTCCCCTGGCAATGTAGAAGAGAAAGAGATGGAAACAAGCTTTCACATGGAACTTGGATTACCAACCATCGGCATCTACCCATGTTGGCCCCAGCGACAGCCCAGGAGAATATATCTCCCCTGACTCCCCACTACTTTTCTCCCCTTATAAGTCCCCTGCCGTTATTTCAAAGCCTCCAGCATCATCGGCCAATGCAACCACAGCGACAGCACCCAAAATACCCGTGATGTTCAGATCACATTCTCTTCTTCATCCTGCTCCTCCTGCTAAACCTCAGAAAGAGAGTCCAACCACTGCAGTGGATGTGATTCCATCACCAGGCACTGCGGGCAGTGTCATTGGTGCTGGCTGCCGTTCCAGCGTTTGGCTGCATTTCACAAAAATTGGCGTTGGTCAGAAGGCCAAATGCAACCATTGTGGCAAGGACATCAGCCGGGGCCGAGACATAGGGCATCTCAGCAACAGTGGGATGAACCAGCACATGCATGTGCACCACCAGGCTGTGCTGTTAGGGGAGAAAAGTATGGCCCCTCCAAACACCAAAAGAGGAACCAATACCAATAGTGGCACCACCACAGCAACCACCATAAGTACCAGCACCACCACCCCACATCCAACCCATACCAGCCACCAGGCCACCCTGGAAGATTTTGGTGGCTTTCACAGTACAAAAGGAATGTCTCAGGCACAGGTACGGAAGATAACACGCCTGATCGGCCAGCTCATTGCAGTTGGAGGAGCACCATTCAATATGGTAGAAGGTGAGCCCTTCAAGCAGTTGATGCAGGCTGTTGCACCACAGTACCGTGTGCCATCACGAAAGACCTTTAGCCAAACTGTGGTGCCAGCCTTATACAGGTCTTGTGTTGGGGTGCTGAAGGAGGAGATTAGAAAGGCAGGTGGACAGGCAGTGCACCTGACCACTGACCTGTGGAGTGCATCTAGTGCCCGACACGCCTTCCTGTCCCTGACGGCACATTGGTGGCAGGGCAAGGTGTCACTGTCCCATGATGTACAAAGATCTGGATCCTCGTCATCAGCACTTGACAAAGAGGGGCACCGTTCCTTTCTCCTGCACGCTGAAGTGCTTGATGAAAAGCATACAGCGCAAAATATCCTGCAAGCCCTGCAGAAAATGTTGTTGCAGTGGTTTGGACAGGCAGACACTGACAGCAACAGCTACAGGATTGGCTATATTGTCACAGATGGAGGCAGCAACATGGTGAAGGCTGTAAGGGATGGCAGATTTGTGGGTGTGCGCTGCTCAGCCCACCTTCTCCACCAGGTGGTAACTGACAGCTTTCGATTGGTGGAGGCTAATTCTAGCGGCGATAGAAGGCTGTCCAAAGTGGTGGACTCTTGTCGTAAGATGGCTGGCCACTTCCATCGAAGTGTGAGGGACAGCCACCTCCTCAGGTTGGAACAGAGGAAGGCAGGCCTTCCAGAACACTGCCTAAAACAGGATGTGGGGACTAGGTGGAATTCAACCCTAGCAATGCTGGAACGCATCCTTGAACAGCAGAAGGCTCTCCATGCCATGGCCTGCGAACATAATATTGGCATAGAGAGACCTTTAGGCAGGGAGGACTGGGCCATAATTGGGCAGATTGTGGCAGTCCTCAAACCATTCATCTCTGTGACAGAACATCCGAGCCGCGAGGATGCCAGCATTGCTAATGTGCTGCCGCTTTTTAACCACCTTCAAAGTAAATTGGAGCGGTTCATGTCAGCTCAGGAACCTTTGCCTGGTGGTGGCCCTCAACCTGATGATTTGGCTCTGCTCAACACATTTCTCTTGGAATTGGGCAGGCGCACGCAGGATTTGACCGCCTCTTGCCCAGAACTGATGCTGGCTGCCATGTGTGACCCTCGTGTCAAGGGCCAAATGGCTGTGCAGTGCAGTGCTCTCACAACATGGCGGGACAGACTTATTGACAGGGTGCGTCAGAGGGAAAGGCAGCTAGTAAGGCCGCTAGAGCTGGGAGAGGAGGAAGAGGAGGAAGAAGATATTGAAAACCCCCTCTCCCATGCAACAGCATCTACTGAAGTGAGCAGCAGAGCTCCTGCCAGCGGTCGCGGAGCATCTTCTTCTGTCTTGACTGAGGCATTTGACACCCTAATGGGAACCTCCAGCAGCATAGTGCGCCCCAAGAAACGCATTTCATCAAAGGAGGTTGTCATGTCATATTTGTCATCCCCACCAGTGCACCCCACCACAGATTCTATGTCTTTTTGGCAGGAGAAGAGCGAGGAGTGGCCTGCCCTCACAGATATTGCCAAGGAGCTACTGTCCTGCCCTCCAACAAGTGTCCAGAGTGAGCGGGTGTTTTCTGTGACGGGAAACATCCTGTCACCCCAAAGATCACAGTTGTCCCCCCAGCTAATGGAGCATTTTGGTTAGCATTTTTGAAAATAAATTTGCCAAAGCTGGGGTACCCCTCCCTTACTCTGGACATTCCTTGAACTGACTGACTGTCTGCACTCTGCAGCAGAGGTGGCCTCTTGGTCTTAGACTCTTTAGTTGGACCCTGTCCCTCCCCACAATCAAAGTTTTTTAAATGCCTAAAAAATATTTATACTCATTCAATTGTTGTTCAATGTGCCAAATGTAATTATACTAATCCACAAGCTGGTAAACGCTGTGGCCTGATGTTCCCCAATGTGCCCCAATAATATGCCATGTGCCCCAGTATGCCCTGATGTGCCCCAATATGCCCTGATGTGCCCCAATATGCCCTGATGTGCCCCAGTATGCCCTGATGTGCCCCAGTATGCCCTGATGTGCCCCAATATGTTTGGGTGGGGGAAGGGGAGTGTTTTCTGCCATTGCAGAAGGGAACTAACTGTTAAGTTAAGTTATTATTTATTGTTGGAGTTGCTTTATGCTTTAGAGAGACCTAATAAACATTTCTATGTTCAGTTGTACAGTAGTGTCTGTCACCTTATTCTGTCCTATGTCTGCCTGGCTACCTTGGATGGGGAATGGGATGGGGGGGGGGGACAGAATGTACAGCTCGCTTTGCAACACTCCTTTTGAGTTGCGGAGCAGGCGGAGGAGGGAACTTTTTATTTCTGTGTCAATGTGGCTTATCACAGTGTGTCTATGTCTAGTGTGCTGTAAACATAAACACCTCCCTCAACAAAATCAAGCACTAAAGACTGCGGGTTTTATTACTTCAAAACAACTTTATTTTTACACACAAAATAAAAGTATAAAATAATATATTAGATTTGAACAGAACAAACAAACAAAACAGCTATGGTCCTGGAGCACACAGTGGATGCTGGTTTCATGATGGAGAGGCTTCTCGGCTGCTCATGGTGGTAGTAGAGCTAGTACTAGTACCAGGCAATGGAGCATTGTTTCTGGAAATTGCTTCCAGCAAACATAATTTGCAATGCTCCATTGCCTGGTTCTGTTGTTGGTTGAACCGGACCAACATCCTCTCCATATCATCAGTGTGGTTTCTGATGGCACGGTGGAGGGTCCGGTTCAACCTACGATTCTCCCTCTGCATTTTTTTGTTGGCTTTGGCCAGCCTCCGCATCTCTGTCAGCAGGACAGTTGTCTGACTCGGTGTCGGTGGTGGCAACTGCGGCACTGGCTGCTCCTCTGGAGGGTGAGGCAGTGGAGGACGTACAGGGGGGGCAGCTTCCTGTGGCCCTAGAGTCTGCTTCTGGGCCAAAGGGGTCAGCTCGGTCTCATCCCGGAGCGAAATCCCGTCTGACAGGTCTTGTTGATCTGAAATAGACGAGATAGCCAATGTTGATGCTAGCATTCAAATAAATTGATTTCTAGAGATTATAATAAAAACATATTTTATTCATTTTTATTTTGACATAGTCCTTTAAAAAATAAATACATTTTGTGTCACATATACAGATATATTATTATTACAAGGAATGTAAACATCCTTTGTAATAGAAAAAAACAATGACAGGTCCTCTTTAATGTGAAATCTGGGGTCAAAAATACCTCAGATCTCATATTTACACTAAAATGCAATAAAAAATTAATATAAAAAGAAATGTCATATTCTCCTCCCCCACCCAAAAAAAAAACCCTTTAAGATTGGAGGGCAGAAGTGGACCTGATCGTCTCCACCGCCTCTTCTGCCCCTGATAAAAGTGAACTTGCGGCAAGTCCGCCGCAGTAACCAATTTTATCTGAAAGAGGACCGCCCGCTGAAGAAGATACCGGGGTTATGGCAGCTATCTGCTGCCATAACAATGGTGGTCCTCTTCAAACAGCCGACATATAACTGCGGCGGGTGGTCCTTCCTTAAGTTTTTAAGGGAACAGGTTTCTTTTTTTTAGGTTAACAAACGCTTTCAATAAAAATAGGTTTGTTTTTCTCTTCATTATATAGCAAATAATTTATTTTCGTTACTCTTTTCTAAGTTCCACCCTAGTTACTAACTTACTGTTACTGGTGGCTGATTGTAGTGGCGTTCAGATACTAAGATCAGATGCATTTCCAAATATTGTAGTAATAGAATAAACAATTATAGGTTACAATACTAACAGTGGGGTCTATTT
>CM053030.1:522306144-522342714 GCA_028564925.1 Lithobates sylvaticus | reverse complement strand
GTACGAAATACGAGTGATTGGTAAACAATAGACAATAGACTTTGTGTTATGTAACGTTAATACGTTTTCGGATAATTCGTTATTATTCGTAGAGTGTCGATATTCGTAACGATTCGTACAAAATTCTTATTTCGTACGAATCTGAATTAAATTTCGTACACTAATTACGATTTTTTTTTTTTATACGAAAGGGAACGAAACAAAACACATTTTTTTGACGGCTCCCATGTCTAATGTGCAAGCCGCACTGTGCTTTGAGAATGGTCCAGCAGCTTTCTGTGACCTGTGACATGTCCCAAAAGACTGTGGGGAAGGAGGGGGGGGGGGGGGGGAATGTCTGCTTGGATTGCCTGGGGCAGTAATGGCTAACCTTGGCACCACAGATGTTTTGGAACTACATGTGCCATGATACTCAACTACACTGCAGAGTGCATGAGAATCTTGGGAAATGTAGTTCCAAAACTAGGGAATCTAATGCCGCGTACACACGAAGGGACTATCCCGCGGGATTGTCCGCTGGACTCAAGTCCACCGGACAATCCCCTCGTGTGTGGGCGCCGGCGGACTTTTTGGCCCCAAAAGGTCTAGGACTAGGTTTTAAGTTTTGTTTTGTTTTAAAATTGTCCGTTGGACTTGGCAGTCCGGCGGACAATCCCGCCGTTAGTAGGCTAGTCCGCCGGACTTTTGAAGTCAACGGACTTGCCGCTCATCAGAAAGTCCTTTCATTCCCGTGGACTTTTTCCAGCGGATTGTCCGCCGGAGAAGTCCGGGCGTGTGTGGGCAAGTCACACGCTCGGAAGTCCGGGCGTGTGTGGGGAAGTCCCGCCGGACTAGATACGGCGGACAATCCGCCGGACTAGGTCCGGCGGACAAAGTCCGAACGTGTGTACGCGGCATTAGTGGAACTGGGAGCGGGTACCTGTCAACTAGGTTTCACGGCCTTACAACAATAAGGATTGAAGTCTCAGAGCCTCTTGGATGTGGTTCTGGTTAGAACCATAGCTGTTCTGTCAACTGCAATCAGTCTAGCCCTTCTCCTGCCACCTATCTCATCATTAAGGCATTTTGGTCTGCAGAACTGTCTCTCACTGGATTTTTTGTTTTGTTTTTTTCGGACCATTCTGAGCAGGCCCAGACTGGCCATCAGGCACACCGGTCATTTGCCCGGTGGACTGCATGTCCTAACCAGAGCTGGCTAATGCAGGGATCCTCAGGCGATGGCCTGTCGATGACCGGGCCACACATTAGGGAGGTAAGCGGTGACCGTGGTCCAGACAGGACTAACACAGACCACAGTTGCCGCTCACCTCCGGCTATGTGGCCATGCCCATGTCTCCTCTCCCTGTTCTCCCACCCCATCAAAGATGTCATGCTATCAGCAGAGCAGGGGGTGGGGGAGCTGGAGATCTGCACAGAGAGTGGGAGTATTTTTATAATAATCACAGGTAATCACCTGCTTGTTAAAGTGGAAGTAAACCCCCCTATCGTTTTCAGCCAAGGAAGCTGCCATCTTTGCCACTGTTTAATCTTCAACTGCCACGGTGCTGCACATGTGATCCGTTATGACACCAGCCATTGGATGGTTTGACTGTTTGGTTGAGAGCACAGCCAATGTGCAGTTAGCATTCCCGGCATGCCTTTTTTTTTAAACTGTTAAAATCGATGGGTTTACTTCCGCTTTAATATGATCCAGGCTTGCAGCTCCTCCCGCCCCCTACCCTGCTTATAGGATGACATCATTGGTGGGACCCCGAAGAGGACACACGGGCTGAATCCTGCCTCTACCCGGCCAAAACTAGGACTGTGCAGGGGAGGCAGAAAGTAATAGGGGGGAACTGTGATTGGAAAGAAAAGGAGGGGGGAGGGGCACTGTGATATAAAGTGGATTGCACTGTAATCAGTGCAGTCCCCTTTATATCATAGTGCGACTTTACATTACAGTGCAGAGAACCGACTCCCTGAATATCCTGTCACCAAATGCCCCTCTCCCCCCACCCGGTCCCTGGAGAAATTGGCTTCTCAGTCTAAAATGCTCGGGCCTATTTTTTTTTTGTCCCAGTCTGGGGCTGATTCGAAGTTCGAAGTCTACAGCAGTGGCGGCTGGTGGGTTATTTTTTGGCGGGAGCCGGAAATCGCACCCCCCTGCTCCCACCACACCCCCCCGGGGGTCTCGCAGTCAGTTACCCAGCACATACCCCATCTAGCTTCCAGACGGGGGTCTCCTCCTCCTCTGCATCACGGCGGCTTCCACCATGCGTCTCATTCCTCCTCTTCCTAGGCGTCCAATGGGATCACCTGTCCTTTCAGCCAATCTGGTGACAGTCTCACGACCTGCTTCCTAATTGGCTGGGAGGAGGACCAGTGTGGCGATAGCGAATAGTTATTCGTCACACAACTGGGTGGGCTCGAATCGCAGTGCTCTGCGCCCTGAGCCCACTCTATTTTGAAGCCTATTAGATCCTCTGACGCTAATCACGTGCCCAATACGGGGCCGGGCGCATGGATAAGGGGGGTGGCGCCCATAATGGACAGGCCGCCACTGCTCTACAGATGCTTTTGTGCTTGAAAATCCAAGGAAATTAGCAGTTGCAATAATACTCAAACCAGTCCCTCTAGCAGCAATGACCTTATACCTTACAATGGCTTACACCGCATCCAGTTTAGCAGGACATTTCAAAAGACATTCATTTTAATGAGGCTGGTTCACATATCTGCGGTCCATTCTCACTCCGCATTGCAGAAAAAACGTGTGCGTTTTTTGGGCAGTGCGGTCCGGCTAAGGTGCGAATTCAGGCCCATTATCTTCTATGGGCAATCATCATCTGATTCGCAGCTGTGTTGCGGTGTGAACAAAAATTCGCAACTCTAATTAGACACTTCAGGGGTTACTAATGAATTTGCAGCTGATTCGCACCTAAAACGCTGACAAACCGCTGACTTTTTTGTGCGCAGTTAAACCGAACTTTCAATTCGCAACGCACTGGTGTGAACCCGGGCTGAAAGCTAATAGAGTAGGAGATAGACGGACAGATTGGGGTCAGGAGTTCCATAGGCTTGGAGAGGCTCTGGAAACGTCCTGGAGACGAGCATGGGATGAAGTGATGAGAGAGCTAGAGAGCAGGAGGTCTTGCGAAGAACGAAGAGAGCGATTAGGTTGGTATTTTGAGACTAGGTCAGTGATGTAGCTGGGGGCAGACTTGTGGATTGCTTTGTAGGTGGTGGTTAGTATTTTGAATTGAATTCGTTGGGTGAGCGGAAGCCAGTGGAGGGATTGGCAGAGAGGAGTAGACATGTGCACAATAGAAAAATGTGTTTAGTTTCGTTTCATTTCTGTTTGTTTCTGTTGATTCGTAACGATTCGTAATTTTCGTAAGTCGTCGGTGTTCGTAATCGTAACGATTCGTAATTTCGTAAGAGTTAATTTTTCGTTGATTCGTTTTTCCGTTAGTTTAATTTTAGTTTATTCGAAATTCGGACGCATTCGTATTTTCGTAGATTTAGTTACATTCGTACTTTCGTTAGATTGATTTATTCGTACTTTCGTAACATTGTTTTCGTAGATTCGTAATCGGAGCATAATTCATAATTTTATGTAATGTGTATGCTATTATTACATTTTAAGAGACACGGAAAATTACGAATCGAAAAAAAAAGTTACGAATGTACGAATTTTTTTGTTCAATCCATTCGAAGCACGTTAAGCAGCGCCATTGTAAGAGACACGGAAAATTACGAATCGAAAAAAAAAAAAAAAGTTACGAATGTACGAATTTTTTCGTTCAATCCATTCGAAGCACGTTAAGCAGCGCCATTGTAAGAGACACGGAAAATTACGAATCGCAAAAAAAAAGTTACGAATGTACGAATTTTTTCGTTCAATCCATTCGAAGCACGTTAAGCAGCGCCATTGTAAGAGACACGGAAAATTACGAATCGCAAAAAAAAAAAAAGTTACGAATGTACGAATTTTTTCGTTCAATCCATTCGAAGCACGTTAAGCAGCGCCATTGTAAGAGACACGGAAAATTCCGAATCGAAATAAAAAAAAAAAAGTTACGAATGTACGAATTTTTTCGTTCAATCCATTCGAAGCACATTAAGCAGCGCCATTGTAAGAGACACGGAAAATTACGAATTGCGAAAAAAAAAAAAAAAAGTTACGAATGTACGAATTTTTTCGTTCAATCCATTCGAAGCACATTAAGCAGCGCCATTGTAAGAGACACGGAAAATTACGAATCGCAAAAAAAAAAAAAAAAAAAGTTACGAATGTACGAATTTTTTCGTTCAATCCATTCGAAGCACGTTAAGCAGCGCCATTGTAAGGGACACGGAAAATTACCTATTCAACAAAAAAAAAAAAAAGTTACGAATGTACGAATTTTTTCGTTCATTTTGATTTTCGTTGTTCCTGTTTTCGTTTTTCGGAGTTTCTTCTTTCGTAGTTTCGTTGTTTCTAATTTGGTTATTTCGGATTTTCGTTGTTTTTCATATTCGTTCGATTCGATAATTCGTTATTCGTTAAAATTTTTAGCGAATCATTCGTTCATTCGTACGATAACGAATGAACGAATATAACGAATTTTAACGAAAAACGAAAAAAAAAAACGAAACGAATTGCACATGTCTAGTTTTCAGGGATTGTCTAAAAGCTAGTAGAGTAGGAGAAAGACGGACAGATTGGGGTAAGGAGTTCCATAGGCTTGGAGAGGCTCTGGAAAAGTCCTGGAGCCGTGCATGGGAGGAGGTGACGAGAGAGCTAGAGAGCAGGAGGTCTTGCGAAGAACGAAGAGAGCGATTAGGTTGGTATTTTGAGACTAGGTCAGTGATGTAGCTGGGGGCAGACTTGTGGATTGCTTTGTAGGTAGTCGTTAGTATTTTGAATTTAATTGGTTGGGTGAGCGGAAGCCAGTGCAGGGATTGACAGACAGGAGTAGCAGAGACAGAGCGATTGGCAAGGTGGATGAGTCTGGCAGCCGCATTCATGATAGATTGAAGGGGGGGGTAGAGTGTGTAGGGTGTGTTATAGCTGCAAAGGGCGGGGCCAACTCAATATTGAACCCTACGGACGAAGACTGGGATGTCATTAAAGTTCTTGTGTAGACATGTCCAATTCGTTTAGTTACGAATTCGTTTTCCGTTCAAATTCGTTATATTCGTTCATTCGTAATCGTACAAATGAACGAATGGTTTACTAAAAATTCTAACGAAAAACGAACTATCGAAAAGAACGAATATGAAAAACAACGAAAAATAGGAAATAATTAAATTAGAAACAACGAAACTACGAAAGAATGAAAATCCGAAAAACGAAAACAGAAACAACGAAAATACCGAACAAAGATTAAAAAATAACAAAAATCAAAATGAACGAAAGAAATCGAAATTACGAATATTCGGAAAAAAGGAAATCAAAACAACGAAAATACGAAATAACAAAAATTCTGCTGATCGAGAATTCGAAAGAACGAATGTTAGTTCTGATTCTGAAATATTCCATCCGGAGTCCAGATAGGGTGTGGTTGGGTCGGAGGCTCTGTGTTTTGGTGGATTTTTGAGTTAAGTTCTGACTTGTGAGAGAGAAATTCTTTGTTTCTTAAACATATAAATAGCATAAACATTACATAAAATTATGAATTATGCTCCGATTACGAATCTACGAAAACAATGTTACGAAAGTACGAATAAATCAATCTCACGAAAGTACAAATGTAACTAAATCTACGAAAATACGAATTTCGAATCAACGAAAATTAGATTAACGGAAATACGAATCTTTTCAAATCAACGAAAATATAGCTCTTCCGAAAATACAAATGCGTCCGAATACGAAATATAACGGAAATACGAATTTCGAATAAATGAAAATTAGACTAACGGAAAAACTAATCAACGAAAAAATAACTTTTACGAAGTCCGAATACGAACACCGACAACTTACGAAATTACGAATCGTTACGAATCAACGGAAACGAACAGAAACTAAACAAATTTTTCTATTGTGCACATGTCCATTCATGTGTGTATAAAGGCAGGCGTCCCAATACTTTTGGTTATATAGTGTATGTATATACAGTATATTGATACCTTTAACAAAATATGCACCAATGACTTCTGGTGAGATTCACAGCAAGCCGATCACATTCACAAGTATATTTAGAAAACATTAAAAAATAAAAATAAAACTGGTGGATTCCCTTTAAATCGGCCCCCACGTTGCCTCCCTTCCTGGCTCGGCGGCAATCGTTTTACAGCCAGCTTCCTCCCCGAGTACATTTGCGCTGACACCGCACTTTAATTCTTCCTGTCTGTGCCTTGTTGTGGTCAGAGCCACAAACTCTCATAAAAATCGGAAAAAAAAAAAAATTAACAAGCTATTACTGCGAGTCGGATTATTTTTAAAGCGAGCCTTGTTGTTGAAGGCTTAGTACTTAATGACTACGTTTCATTGTGGGAAATGACTGCAATTATACAGATTTTTCAACACCGGCTGCTTGAAAATGGAAATGGCAAAGCTTTCTCTGATGCCACACATTACACAACATAGAGGAGGTAGCTGAGTGTAATCTGAGACGTGAGTGGAGGGAATAGACCCTGCCCCCCTCTCACACACAGTGTCATAGGGAAATATACAAAGCTGGAGGTGGGGCTGCCCCCCAGGATTCTGTGGAGCAGTGGCGGCTGGTGTTAAGCTTTTTGTGGGGGGGGTGGCGGTGGCAAACACCCCCCCCCCCAGTTCCGCCCGCTTCTCTGCGATGATGGTCCAACCGCATTCACCCCTCCATGGCGTTGATCTCCCACAGTGGCAGCTGGTGCTCCATCTGTCGGGAGGTGGGCAACAGACGCACCTGACCACGGACCCCTCGCACCGTGCACCATACCCCCACTCCCCCGTCGCCAGCTCACTTACCCTGTGCTGACAGGTGGAGATGGCGGCGGCTTGTATCCTCCATGTTCCGGCTCCATAGGACTCCTCCTCGGCGGCCAATAGGATGGCCTGTCCTTTCGGCCAATCAGGAAACGGGTCTCACGATCCTCATTTCCGAAGTTTCAGACGCCATGTACATTAAGCCTAAGATGATGCACAAGAAAGCCTGCAGTGTTGCTGAAGACAATCAGACTAAGGACATGGATTACTGGAACCATGTCCTGTGGTCTGATGAGACCAAGATAAACGTATTTGGTGTCAGATGGTGACAAGCGTGTGTGGGGGCAACCAGGTGAAGAGGACAAAGACAAGTGTGTCTTGTCTACAGCCAAGCATGGTGGTGGGAGTGTCATGGTCTGGGGCTGCATGAGTGCTGCCGGCACTGGGGAGCTACAGATCATTGAGGGAACCATGAATGCCAACATGTACTGTGACATACTGAAGCAGAACATGATCCCCTCCCTTCAGAGACTGGTCCACAGGGCAGTATTCCAACATGATAATGACCCCAAACACACCTCCAAGATGACCACTGCCTTGCTAAAGAAGCTGAGGGTAAAAGTGATGGACTGACTAAGCATGTCTCCAGACCTAAACCCTATTGAGCATCTGTGGGACATCCTCAAACAGAAGGTGGAGGAGTGCAAGGTCTCTAACATCCACCAGCTCTGTGATGTCATCATGGAGGAGGGGAAGAGGACTCCAGTGGCAACCTGTGAAGCTCTGGTGACCTCCATGCCCAAGAGGGTTAAGGCAGTGCTGGAAAATAATGGTGGCCACACAAAATATTGACACTTTGGGCCCAATTTGGACATTTTCCCTTAGGGGTGTACTCACTTTTGTTGCCAGCGGTTTAGACATGGCTGTGTGTTGAGTTATTTTGAGGGGACATCAAATTTACACTGTTATACAAGCTGTACACTCATTACTTTACATTGTAGACAAGTGTCATTTCTTCAGTGTTGTCACATGAAAAGATAGAAGAAAATATTTACAAAAATGTGACAGGTGTACTTACTTTTGTGACATACTGTATTTAGTCAGTGTAAGCTCTTTTTTTTTATTATATTAGACCAAAATGTATAATATATTGCATTTGTGTGTCCTAAAATTAACATTAGTGTATTTTTATTTTTTTCTGAAATCTTGAACGCGATAAACTGTTGCGCTAATATCGTGTGATATAAAAAAAAATTGGAATTACCACCCCACTACCTTCAGGGTCTCTACTTTCTAAAAATATAAAAAACAAACACCAGAAGGCACCTCCATCTAGGTGTAGATGGAGGCGCCCTCTGGTGTTCATTTTTTATTGATTATTTTTTATATATGTATTAGGATCGCAAAACCTAATTTGAGAGGAGCTTCACCTGGTGTTCCCAACCACTCTCCTGGCCCTCTTATGTGTTCCAGTTGGGCAGTGACAGCCCGTCCATTTGGGGCGCAGGGTCGTCGCCCCCCCCCCCCCCCCCAATCCATGCGCCTGGCCCCTAATCTCCATGCAGGGCACCAGACACATGGATTTCAATTAGTTTTTTTTTCTTTTGAAGCATATGATTAGAGCCGGAGGCTCCAATTGGCTTAAAAAAGGGTGGGCTCGGGGAGCAGAGCACTGTGCCCCGAGCCCAACCACTTGTGTGACATTAGGGAATTAATATTCGCTGACGTCTTCCTGCTTCTCCTCCCGGCCAATCAGGAAGCGGCTCCTGAGCCCCGATTGGCCGGGAGTCTTAGTACGGGTCTCAGGACCCGCCTTCTGTTCAGCTGGCAGGAGAAGCAATGCCCCCGCAGCAACAGTCTCTTCTTCCTACCCCAGATGCAGCAGAGAATCGCCACCTCGTCTTCCTCCCCACAACTCTATCGCAGTAAGGTTTGGCCATTGATCGCGTGAGGGGGGTGGTGCTAGTGCAAGAGGATCGTGGCCAGGGGGGGGTTGTGTAGTGCCAGTGGATCGCCCCGTTTTGATTGTTTGGGACCTGCAGCGGGTGGAGGTGCGAGTGAGGGGGCCAGGTCTAATTGCGCCCTCCCCAAAATTTTGACCACTAGCCGCCACTGGGGTTGGGTTCTAGTCAGCACATTCGCTTAATTATCTTCTTTGGTTTCTAAAAATATATACCGTTTGGGGGGGGGGTTTAAGAAATCTTCAAACCTAGAATAATTTTTTTTAGGAAGATGAAGACTCTCCAAGTAAGCAGCGCAGGACTGAGGGTCCTCTCCCGCTGAGCTGAGGCCTTATATAACGAGGAGTAAAATTTGTGGAAGGATTGGAGAACTTTACGAGGGCTTTGAGAATAGGAACCATCCGGGCAATGCAGTTTTGGAACTGCTCCAGTGCCGAGTTTTGGGTCCAGCTTAGGGGCAAGTAGGGAGCCAGTGTTTGTCTTTATGTAGAATCGCGTTGAGGCCCAACGAACGTTCTTTTCAGCTCGCGTTGTCAACTCTAGATTAAGCTCTAGCCTTGTCTGGTCTATTTGTTGGACGGAGGAATTTGAGGAACGTTTGTTACGTTGGAGTAGCGAATGCAGTTTTTACGGTCAAGAGTCGGAAAACGTTCCCGTCGTGCCTTTTTAAGCTGCAAGGACGTTTTTATATGCTGTTGCGTGGGTGCACAGGTATGCACCCACATGGCCCATTTTTTCTGTACGAAGGGTGAAGAATAGCAATTTCAAGTTTTTTCTCTATTAAAAACATTGTAACATAGTCCGGTTAAAAAAAAAAAAAAAAAAAAAGACACAAAGTCCATCGAGTTTAACTGATTTTGCGTGTTGTTCCTTCCCGGGACATGGTCACACAGCCCTGTCTACCATTATAAACTCCGCACTTGAAAGCAATTGAGATAGTCTCAGTGGGAATATCATCACTCAGCTGACAGCCAGCAGAACTGAGAGAGTGCTATCTGCAGATAAGGGTGGGACAGACGTCTGGGTAGACTC
Source organism: Lithobates sylvaticus (assembly GCA_028564925.1). NCBI lineage: Eukaryota > Metazoa > Chordata > Amphibia > Anura > Ranidae > Lithobates > Lithobates sylvaticus. The sequence goes on along the minus strand of CM053030.1, from coordinate 522,332,853 downwards.
ACTGCTCTACCGCCGTACAGCGCTGGGATGGCTGCAGATGGAGATGTCCGCTAATTTATATTCTAATGTGCAATGAACATATAACTGTATTACTAAAAGTATTGGGACGCCTGCCTTTACACGCACATGAACTTCAATGGCACCCCAGTCTTAGTCCGTAGGGTTCAATATTGAGTTGGCCCACACTTTGCAGCTATAACAGCTTCACCTCTTCTGGGAAGGCCGTCCACAAGGTTTAGGAGTGTGTCTATGGGAATGTTTGACCATTCTTCCAGAAGAGCATTTGTGAGGTCAGGTACGGATATTGGACAAAAACGCCTGGCTGGCAGTCTCCACTCTAATTCATTCCAAAGGTGTTCAATCGGGTTTAGGTCAGGACTCTGTGTCAAGTTCCTCCACCCCAAACTCGCTCATCCATATCTTTATGGACCTTGCTTTGTGCACTGGCCCAAATCATTTGGTGGAGGGGGGGATTATGGTGGGGGGTTGTTTTTCAGGGGTTGGGCTTGGCCCCTTAGTTCCAGTGAAGGGAACTCTTAAGGCGTCAGCACACCAAGACATTTTGGACAATTTCATGCTCCCAACTTTGTGGGAACAGTTTTGGGATGGCCCCTTCCCGTTCCATGACTGCGCACCAGTGCACAAAGCAAGGTCTAAAAAAAAAGACACGGGTGAGAAAGTTTGGGGTGGAGCAACCTGAGTGGCCGGCACAGAGTCCTGACCTCAACCCGATAGAACACCTTTGGGATGAATTCGGGTGTAGACTGCAAGCCAGGTCTTCTTATCCAACATCAATGCCTGACCTCACAAATGCGCTTCTGGAAGAATGGTCAGACATTCCCATAGACACGCTCTTAAACCTTGTGGACGGCCTTCCCAGAAGAGTTGAAGCTGCTATAGCTGCAAAGGGTGGGCCAACTCAATATTGAACCCTACGGACTAAGACTGGGATGCCATTAAAGTTCATGTGCGTGTAAAGGCAGGTTTGTTTGCCACTCTCCCCAAAAAATGGAGCACCAGGCGCCACTGCGCCAAACTATTGCGAGAATCAGTAGTAGCTATGCTTGCCTCTTTCCCTGTACCTCCAGCTCCCATCCTGTGCATGCTCAGGAGTGCACCCCGCTCAGCTGTGCTGATTGTCAAGTAGAAATGAACGGGCTGCACACCAATGTCCTCGATGTTAAACCAGCTTTAACCACTTCAATACCGGGCCCTTTCACCCCCTTCCTGCCCAGGCCAATTTTCACGGTCATGCAACACTGTACCCATACGGAATTTGTATAATTTTTGGAGACAGATAGAGCTTTCTTTTGATAGTATTTAATCAACACTGGTTTATTTTTTATTTTTTTCTAAACAAATGAAAAAAAGACTGAAAATTTAGAAAAAAATACATTTCTCTTAGTTTCTGTTATAATATTTTGCAAATAAGTAATTTTTATTCTTCACTGATGTGCGCCGATGAGGCTGCACTTATGTGCGCTGATGAGGCTGCACTTATGGGCACTGATAGGGCTGCACTGATAATCTGGGCACTGATGGGGCTGCACTGGTAATCTGGGCACTGATGGGGCTGCACTGATAATCTGGGCACTGATGAGGCTGCACTGATGGTCAGTGCCCTGATTATCAGTGTAGACAATTTACTCACTGTGCCCTGTCTGCTTTGCTGGTATCGGCTCTTCTATACCGTTCGTCTGTTTACATGTGATCAGCTGTGATTGGACACAGCTGATCACATGGTAAAGGGCCTCTGTGATTGTCCCTTAACTGCGATCTGTGATCAGCTGTGTCCAAAGAACATAGCGGTCACAGAGCACGCCCGATGCGCGCCTCAGGGGAGGTGCGGTTCTGGGAGGTCGTCCATGGAAGCCCTCCCAGAACAGGAGAACCATGCTGTGGACGTCTTTCGGCTATAGTGTGGCCAGGAGGCAGTTATGGAGGATTCACAACATTTAGTCTGGCTGTTCACCTTCAGCATCAATGTGTTTCACCTCATTAAGGGATTAATCATGGAGTCTTGGTTGACTTCTGTACTGTCACTGATGCTTCCTAATGTACCACTTGACAGTTACGTATACTAGTCATACTGTTGTTTACCTGGTTGGAGGCTTCCCCTCTGGTTCTAGCCTGAGAACACCCCTGGATATGATGATAGGTGTGCATAGCACAAAGTAGTATGGGTGCTGGGGACCCGGGTGGTTGATAGTTGCCCATGGAGTTGGCCAGCAAGGACAGTATCCAGGCAGCAGACAGGAGTCTTAAAGATCCCCCGGGAAGTAACTGTAGGTGGCAGTCTGTACCACTGTGGTAAGATGTTGCAAGGCAGGGCCCGTAGGGCAGGTCTGGAAGGCAGTATTGGTGAGGACATGCACAGGTAATCAGAAAAGATATGTTATCTCGGAGCTGAGCTGGGGTCATACACAGGTAGCCAATCAGAATGAGGGATGTAGTCTGAAGCCTAGCCGGGTCATATTATATACAGGTAACCAAAGAGGATGAGGGATTTAGTTGGGAGCCTAGAAAGGTCATACACAGGTAACCAATCAGGATGAGGGATGTAGTCTGAAGCCTAGCCGGGGTCATACACAGGTAATCAATCAGGATGTGGGATGTAGTTGGGAGCCTAGCTGGGGTCATACAAAGGTAACCAATAAGGATGAGGGATGTAGTTGGGAGCCTAGCTGGGGTCATACACCGGTAACCAATCAGAATGAGGGATGTAGTCATGAGCCTAGCTGGGGTCATACACCGGTAACCAATCAGAATGAGGGACGTAGTCTAGAGCCTAGCCGGGGTCATACACAAGTAACCAATCAGGATAAGGGATGTGGTCTGGAGCCTAGCCGGGGTCATAAACAAGTAACCAATCAGGATGAGGGATGTAGTCTGGAGCCCAGCCGGGATCATACACAGGTAACCAATCAAGATGAGGGATGTGGTCTGGAGCCTAACTGGGGTCATACACAGGTAACCATTCAGGATGAGGGATATAGTTGGGAGCCTAGTCAGGGTAATACACAGGTAGCCAATCAGGATGAGGGATGTAGTCTGAAGCCTAGCCGGGGTCATACACAGGTAACCAATCAGGATGAGGGATGTAGTCTGAAGCCTAGCTGGGGTCATACACAGGTAACCAATCAGGATAAGGGATGTAGTCAGGAGCCTAGCCAGGGTCATACACAAGTAACCAATCAGGATGAGGGATGTGGTCTGGAGCCTAGCCGGGGTCATACAGAGGTAACCAATCAGGGTGAGGGATGTAGTCAGGAGCCAAGCCAAGGTCATACACAGAAGATCAAAGGGAAGCAAGGTCTATCAACAAGCCAAGGTCATGATCAGGAGTCAGGCAGAGGGAAGTCCAAGAAGAAACCAAGGATGACAGACAGCTGAAGACCATCCAGAAATTACCAGTCACAACTCCTTTCCTTAAATAGGGATTTTGGGGGTAATTTCTGGGATTGGATGTGTGCAAACATGCACCAGCAGACATATGCATCGTTGATGTGCATGCCCATGCAGGCTACTGGCAACCCATTGACGCCAGTTGTTATTGGCTTTATCCTATTTGCTTGTTTAGGCCTGTAGCTACGGGTTTTCTCTAAGTCGAGCTTCCATTAGGACCAGTAGTATGCTTTTGTGCCAGAGCTTTATTTGTTATTTCTGGTTGCTTTTACCAAATTTATTTTTTGTTTTGTAGTTTTAGAAACTGACAGCTGCCACACATTGAGATTGAGGGGTCACTTTATATTGCAATAAACTGTACAACTGCATGCGCAGCATTGTTATACACGATGTCAAAATCTGAAGTAAGAGTGGAATTTGGCGTCGTGTCCTCTAACAGTTGCGTATTTCACTGTTTCTGTCCTAAACTTGGCTTACGCATTGCATTTCCTGACAATGAAGGGACAGCAGAGTCTCAGGCTGGATCTCAGCGGACGTTAATAATGTGAGTGGTGATGGCGCAGTGGTCGATGAGGCGATGAGTTTGGACAGCTGTACCCGCACAGGAAGTGGGTGCAGCAACAACACATGCTGTACAAATCTGGAGCTCATTTGCTTTCCTAAACTATAAACTGGAATAATAGAGGAGATAATTTCATCACCAAGTGTGTTATTTATTTATTTATTTAAAAAAGATTTTGATGAGCCTAGCAGAATTGTCCTGTGTGTTTTATTGGTTTACATAACCCAAGCAGCTTGCCTTAAAACAATGTTGTAATCCCAGGCTGTGTCAGTGATAGTTAGGAGAAGTGACTGGAGTTGACGTCAAGTCCCAGACTGACTTCTCTTCAGTTTATTAAAGTGTTTGTATAGCCAAAGCTTTTTCTCTGTTTTAGCTAAAGTAAAGGATAGGTATAATCCTGTAAGGGTATTTTTTACTGTTTGTGTCCCACTGGGTAGATTTCCCTTCACTTCCTGTCCTGGAGACATAACAGCATACCTGGGAACTTGCCGACGTTCACTATTTGTATCTTCCTAGGTAGATTTCCCTCCACTTCCCGTCCTGGAGATACCACAGCATACCTGGGAACTTGCTGGCTATCACTGTGTCTTCCTAGGTAGATTTCCCTTCACTTCCCGTCCTGGAGACATAACAGCATACCTGGGAACTTGCCGACGTTCACTGTTTGTGTCCTCCTAGGTAGATTTCCCTTCACTTCCTGTCCTGGAGACGTAACAGCATACCTGGGAACTTGCCGACGTTCACTATTTGTATCTTCCTAGATAGATTTCCCTTCACTTCCTGTCCTGGAGACGTAACAGCATACCTGGGAACTTGCCAACGTTCACAGTTTGTGTTCTCCTAGGTAGATTTCCCTTCACTTCCTGTCCTGGAGATAGGGCAGCATACCTGGGAACTTGCCGACGTTCACTGTTTGTGTCCTCCTAGGTAGATTTCCCTTCACTTCCAGTCCTGGAGACATAACAGCATACTGCATCTGGGAACTTGCCGACGTTCACTGTTTGTGTCCTCCTAGGTAGATTTCACTTCAATTTACCGTCCTGGAGATGCAACAGCATACCTGGGAACTTGCCGACGTTCACTATTTGTATCTTCCTAGGTAGATTTGCCTTCACTTCCTGTCCTGGTGACGTAACAGCATACCTGAAACTTGCTGGCTATCACTGTGTCCTCCTAGATAGATTTCCCTCCACTTCCTGTCCTGGAGATACCACGGCATACCTGAGAACTTGCCAACGTTCACTGTTTGTGTCCTCCTAGGTAGATTTCCCTTCACTTCCTGTCCTGGAGACATAACAGCATACCTGGGAACTTGCAGACGTTCACTATTTGTATCTTCCTAGAGAGATTTCCCTCCACTTCCCGTCCTGGAGATACCACAGCATACCTGGGACCTTGCCGACGTTCACTATTTGTATCTTCCTAGATAGATTTGCCTTCACTTCCTGTCCTGGTGACGTAACAGCATACCTGAAACTTGCTGGCTATCACTGTGTCCTCCTTGGTAGATTTCCCTTCACTTCCTGTCCTGGAGATGTAACAGCATACCTGGGAACTTGCCGACGTTCACTGTTTTGTGTCCTCCTAGGTAGATTTCCCTTCACTTCCTGTCCTGGAGATGTAACAGCATACCGGGAACTTGCCGACGTTCACTATTTGTATCTTCCTAGAAAGATTTCCCTTCACTTCCTGTCCTGGAGATACCACTGCATACCGGAGAACTTGCCAACAATCACTGTTTGTGTCCCACTAGATAGATTTCCCTTCACTTCCTGTCCTGGTGACGTAACAGCATACCTGAAACTTGCTGGCTATCACTGTGTCCTCCTAGATAGATTTCCCTCCACTTCCTGTCCTGGAGATACCACGGCATACCTGAGAACTTGCCAACGTTCACTGTTTGTGTCCTCCTAGGTAGATTTCCCTTCACTTCCTGTCCTGGAGACATAACAGCATACCTGGGAACTTGCAGACGTTCACTATTTGTATCTTCCTAGAGAGATTTGCCTTCACTTCCTGTCCTGGTGACGTAACAGCATACCTGAAACTTGCTGGCTATCACTGTGTCCTCCTAGGTAGATTTCCCTTCACTTCCTGTCCTGGAGACATAACAGCATACCTGGGAACTTGCAGACGTTCACTATTTGTATCTTCCTAAGAGATTTCCCTCCACTTCCCGTCCTGGAGATACCACAGCATACCTGGGAACTTGCCGACGTTCACTATTTGTATCTTCCTAGATAGATTTGCCTTCACTTCCTGTCCTGGTGACGTAACAGCATACCTGAAACTTGCTGGCTATCACTGTGTCCTCCTTGGTAGATTTCCCTTCACTTCCTGTCCTGGAGATGTAACAGCATACCTGGGAACTTGCCGACGTTCACTGTTTGTGTCCTCCTAGGTAGATTTCCCTTCACTTCCTGTCCTGGAGATGTAACAGCATACCGGGAACTTGCCGACGTTCACTATTTGTATCTTCCTAGAAAGATTTCCCTTCACTTCCTGTCCTGGAGATACCACTGCATACCGGAGAACTTGCCAACAATCACTGTTTGTGTCCCACTAGATAGATTTCCCTTCACTTCCTGTCCTGGAGATACCACAGCATACCAGAGAACTTGCCGACGTTCACTGTTTGTGTCCCACCACTTCCTGTCCTGGAGACGTAACAGCATACCGGGAACTTGCCGGCTATCACTGTGTCCTCCTAGATATATTTCCCTTCACTTCCCATCCTGGAGATACCACAGCATACCTGGGAACTTGCTGACGTTCACTATTTGTATCTTCCTAGGAAGATTTCCCTTCACTTCCTAACACAGGAGGCAGTGGAAGGATTCATGCTGGAGAGGCAGTGGGAAGGAGCAAGGAGAGACCATGAGTAGATCAGCACTGTGCAGGGACACACAGAGGGAGAGACTGCCATCTGTAGAAGTGCTCATCTAACCTTGTCCTTGGAGGACTTCATGTGTGTGTGCCAGTCGGACAGGATTGGGGCAGAAAGCCAGTCAGGAGGAATGGGAGGAAGATCAGCCAGGTGTTCCTGGTGGCAGCCAGGTGGGCTAGCATTTTCTGCAAGCAAGTAGAGCTGGGATCAGTTGCAACAGGGAAGCAGAAGAAAATATGTCATGTTGTTCACTCACATTGCACTACTTTTGTCAATGGACTGAGAGTTCCTGCCTGTAATGGGCTTTTGCTGAACTGGCAATATCACGCTACTTCCCACAGGAGTGAGCAGCAGGTGCTGTGCAGTGGAAACCAAGTTTGTGCAGTGGAAGGAAGAAGATAACTTTTTTGTAAATAGGGAGGAAGTTGTCCCTGGTTCAGTGTTTTGGCCATCCCATAATTCCCTATCCCATCCTTGTTATCCTCCCCTAATAAAACATCAAAAACAAGCCAAGGACTGTTTTCTGCGTTGGAATGTAGGAAGGAAACGCTATGTGACTGGCTGTGTAGCAGTGGGGACCAAGGACATTACGACTCCTACGGGGGTAGTTCTACATTAAAGTATGAGCTTTAGCATTAGCTGTAGGAATATTGGTCCTCTGACAGAGACCAGCTGTTATCCAGGAGCTGGTGAGAGGTTGCAGCCCATACCCTGCTACACCTTTTTATAGAAGGAATAGCCTTGTCCACTTGGGACACAGTACAGGCAGGGGAAAATGAGGATTTGCCTAGGGCGTCAAAAATACTTGCACCAGTACAGGCGCCTATATCTGTCAAAATGAGGATTTCGGAGAAACTTTGTCTTGAGTGGTCCAACACCAGATTTGGACCCCAATGTGCTGGCCAGCAGAGAAGGATTAATGCAGACTGCCATACTATTATTACCACATTATCCTTTAGGCAGGGTAATCCCTATTATAGGGCTTAAGGGGTCTTTCTCTTGTCCATTTTTTCACTACCAATTGTATACCCTATTTACCACATTTACCTTATACATTTGTTTGTGTAACAATTGCTGTTTTCGTTACTCTGGTCTTTGAATTGTTATATACAGTATATTGTTTTAACCACTTCAGCTCCAGAAGATTTTACGCCCTTCGTGACCAGGCTACTCAGGTTTGGCGATTGCATACGCTCCAAATTAAATTTAATCATTTTTTTTCACACAATAAGAGCTTTCTTTTGGTGGTAATTGCGCATTTTATGTGTAAACGAAAAAAAGACAGATAAACAAAAAAAAAATAAATAAATTTTTTTTTACTGTATAAAACATATCCCAAAAAAAATTAAATTTAAATCTTTAAGCGCATATTGATTGGTTTTGAAAAGATAGCGTCACACACTAAGATATATATAATATATATATATATTAGCATATATTATATTATATATATAATTATATTATATTATATTATTATATTATTATTATATTATTATTATTATTAATATTATTTTAATATAATAATATAATTTTGTTTTTTCTCTATTGTTTTGGTAATTCTCTTGATCAAAACTAAACATTTGGCTAAACAGTTTACAGTTTTCATTTTATGTTCACTCATGCTTTTTTTCAAAAAACCATATTCCTTTCCCATATAAGTGCACCCAAAATGGCAAAAAATTTCTTGAAACAGATCAACTCTCTTTGCTTTTGAACTGGAAAAAACCAATCAAAAGCTCATATCTTTCCCAAAACAATGCCCCCAAAATGATTCATCCCTTTGGCATTGTGTAAGCACTGCAAGTCAAAATGTTTAGATGTTTTTTCATATCCCTCATGTCCACCTTTTCTTAGCCCAGTCCTTCATTGACAATGGTTACTGTACAGTTTTGGTCTGGCTAACTGAATACAATTGTGTATAAAACTGAAAAAAAAAAGAAAAGATTTTAGGGTAAGAGTAGCCTTCAAGGTTTGACATCACACATTGCACTCATACTGCCAAGGCAGAGTAAAAAGAAAATGTAAAACTACTGTAACATACGCTGCTGTCTGTCTGGCCACAGATTCTCGTCAACATCGCAGCGTATATCCTCCCTTGCGATGCAACGAGGGAAGAAACAACGTGCATGTCGCAACCATCCCCTACACTGATCTCCTGTAATATCCTCAAGAACTCCTCAATAGGATTGAGGAAAGGAGAGTAAATGGGTGAGCAATAAGCGGGCCACGATGGAAATTCACAATACAATTATATATTGTGGTAGGTGACGAACCTCTCTCATTTTCAGGGATCAAATCCAAATGAAGGCGGTCCAAGAAGATGAGGACCTCCTGTGTATTGTATGGGCCAAGACTGGGGATGTGAGTCATAGTTATATTGCCCCCCCCTCGCTGACCTTTGTCGAGTATGTGAGAGGTCTCGTTTCCTTCCAATGCAATTATTCTCTACAAAATAAAACAAGAAAACATCAAATTAGTCATTGCCCTGCAGCGCCTCGGTCAGCCCCCCTCAGCTCCCCGCAGGCGCTGCTGCTCCTCCCATGTGCCCGCGCCCCCACTCCCCAGGCGCGCTGCGCGCGACTCCGCCCCCAGTTAAAGGGCCAGTGCACTATCAATTAGTGCCTGGTCCAATTACAGTTTTCCCAATCCCATTAAAAACCCCACTTCCCCTTCCTTTTTGATAGAAAAATAAACCCGTGCTATCGCCCCATTGGCATAGGGGATCCACCTCCTGTTCCCCGCCGTACCCGGTACGTGACTCAATAAGAAAAATTACCAACGAGTAGACTTACGCATCCGATCGTGTGTAATTTTAGCAGGATCTCTAATTTTGACAACAAAATCCGATCAGACTTTTTCCGACCGTGTGTAGGTAATTCCGACGGACAAAGTGCCACGCATGCTCAGATCAAATTACCAAACCAAAGCTATTGGCTACTAGCCTCTACGTAGTTTTGTTGTACGCAACGAACGTCACCACGTTCCAACAACTTCGTCGGACCGTGTGTATGCAACACCAGCGTCGGACAAAATCCGTCGGAAAAAATCTGATGGATTTTGTGGTCGGATTTCCGACCGTGTGTACGGGGCATTACTCCTCCTCCTCTTCCTCGAGCAGGCAGTTGCCCTTGTTCATTTACTTGGTTAGGTGCCTCCATGTTCAGAAATTGTACTGGTCCTGCATGGTCAAGCTATATATATACATGTTTGGCAGCATTCACAATCATGGACAGCACCTGTCAGGTAACTAAACATACTGTTTGATTGGTCATCTGAGACCAACTCCAACTCCTCCTTCGTTAGTCAAGTTGTAGTTGCGCCTGACTGTCAATTGCTGTGATCATTTTATCAAATGTTCCAAGAGATTCATATATGGTATTCATGGTATTATGTTCCTGAATAATTTTGACAATTGAACAGACTATTGTGCATGTGATGACTTAAACAATGAAATTACACTGACATGTTTGGAGTGAACGACCATTAACTGAGAATTGATAATCAGTTTAGATCAACAAGAAATATTTACTTGGAAATTGTGCTAAATGTAGGCTACTTGTACTTAATCATTTGAAAGATGTACTGAGACATTGAGACATGTACTGAGACATTTGAAATTTGATGAAATGAATGAGAAATTCAATTCAGTTGTGAACAATTGCCAAGTGGTTTGGAGATTTGTCCATGTTGTTTTGAGAATGTCATTTCTGTTTCAAGAAATGAGCCGAAACAATGGAGAAAAACTGTAGCCCAGTCCTTCATTGACAATGGTTACTGTACAGTTTTTTGGTCTAGCTAACTGAATACAATTGTGTATAAAACTGAAAAAAAAGAAAAGATTTTAGGCTGCATTCACACCTGAGCGTTTTGTAGCTTGAAGCCTGAAGCTACAAAACGCTAGAGGGGAAAAAATACATTATTCTCTATGGAGATGGTTCACATCTCCACTCCAAAACGCCTGAAGCCCTACGCCTGAAGCTCAAACAAGTTCCCGGACCCTTTTTTGTCGCGCGAATCGGGCAGATTTGGGCGTTTTTAATCTTTTTACATTGGTGACCTTTTGCTCTGCACAAAATTCGCGGCAAACGCGGTAAAAAACACCGCGAATCGCGGTAAAAACGCTGCCAAAAAACGCTGCAATTCGCACGATTTTCTGCCTGAAAAGCTACGCTCAGGTGTGAATGCAGCCTTAGGGTAAGAGTAGCCTTCAAGGTTTGACATCACACATTGCACTCATACTGCCAAGGAAAAATTACTTTACTTCCATACATCAGAGTAAAAAGAAAATGTATACAGCATAATATACAGAAATATAAACACACAAACAAAAAACAAGGAAAATTAAATTTAGCCTACAATGCTGTAAATAAAGCTTGAGTTTCACAACTACTGTAACATCTCTTCACTGGCCACCGTCCTCGCCCTCCTGCCCCATGAAGAAACGACGTGCATGTCGCAACCATCCCCTACACTGATCTCCTGTAATATCCTCAAAGGCAGCGTCCATTGCATGGAGCAGGGACCTCTGATCTTGAGCCCGATGCTCATACACTCTCCACCTCCAAGCGGAGAAAAACTCCTCAATAGGATTGAGGAAAGGAGAGTAAGGTGGTAGGAACACCATATCCATCCTTGGGTGAGCAGTGAACCAGGCCCTGATAAGCGGGCCACGATGGAAATTCACATTGTCCCATACAATTATATATTGTGGTAGGTGACGCCCTATGAGACCTCTCTCATTTTCAGGGATCAAATCCAAATAAAGGCGGCGGTCCAAGAAGATGAGGAGCTTCTGTGTATTTTATGGGCCAAGACTGGGGATGTGAGTTGCCACACCATTCTCAGAAATGGCAGCACACATAGTTATATTGCCCCCTCGCTGGCCTGGGACATCCACCGTGGCCAATAAAATTACGGCCACGTCTTCGGCCCTTGGCCAGGTTGAAGCCAGCCTCATCCACATACACGAGTATGTGAGAGGTCTCGTTTCCTTCCAATGCCATTATTCTCTACAATAAGTAAAACAAGAAAACATCAAATTAAGTCATACAGAAGAGTCATACACTGCAGTTTGTAATGCCGAGCCCTCCGGGCATCCCCTCCACCCGGAGCGCTCACGCAGTCTCTGCCCTGCAGCGCCTCGGTCAGCTCCCCTGACCGCAGGCGCTGCTTTGTTTCCCCGCGATGCGATCCTCGGTCCGCCCGGGGATCGCATCCCGCTCCTCTCACCTGTCCCCTGCAGGCTGTCTTCGGCGTGCGCAGCGCGCCCCACTCCCCAGGCGCGCGCGCGCGACTCCGCCCCCAGTTAAAGGGCCAGTGCACTATCAATTAGTGCCTGGTCCAATTACAGTTTTCCCAATCCCATTAAAAACCCACTTCCCCTTCCTGTTCTCGCCGGATCTTGTGTTGCCTTAGTGCCCAGTGAAAGCGTTTGTGTGTTTTGCTCCTTCTGTGTATCCAGACCTTTGCTGTTGCCCCCGACTACGAACCTTTGCCACCTGCCTTGACCCTTTGCTACGTTTGACCTTGCCTCTGCCTAATCCTTGTGTTACCGCGCCTGTCTCAGCTGTCAGTGGGTCAAGTTGCTATTGGAAGACACGACCCTGGTTGCTACCGCCGCTACAAGTCCATCCCGCCTTGCGCGGGCTCTGGTGAAAACCAGTAGCAACATTAGAACCGGTCCTCCAATACAACCCGTGCTATCGCCCCATTGGCATAGGGGATCCACCTCCTTTCCCGCCGTACCCGGTGTCACAGTTTACAGACAGTGTTACATAGGAATGTTCTATTTTCTACACAAGTTCAATGTACTACTGGCCATTTTCCAGTGTTCCAACCCTGGGGTACATGTACCCTATGCAGAGGTACTAACAGGGGGTATTTGACAGAAAGGGGAGAAAATAATTTTGAACAAAAAAAAAAAATAATCATTCGAGTAACTTACTGAAATGTTATGGCCCGTATCTTATTTCCGAAAAAAAAATCAATAAGCGCAAAAGTCCAATCGGTTATATTATTATTAGTCACGATTTGGTATTCAGGGGTATTTTCGTTCCTGAAATAATCATTGATTCAGATCTTGTAGGTGTGCCAGTTTCGAGTGGATGATGACTGTTAAAATGGAAATTTTATACATCAGTCTCTTCTTGTTATCAACAAGAATTAATATAAATACTAATAATGAAAGATGTACTGCGACATTAATATTTTGCAAATAACTGAGAAATAATATTAGTGGTTTGGGGAATTGTCCATGCATTGTTACCTTGGTAGATTGTCTTTCTCTGTTTATTAGTCAAAACAATGGAGAAAACTGTAAATATTATGAAACTAACTGAATGTTGTCGAATATCCGATCGTGTGTAATATTATAAAAAATTTGAGAGCAGGATCTCTAATTTTCCGACAACAAAATCCGAATCAGACTTTTTTCCGACCGTGTGTAGGTAATTCCGACGGACAAAGTGCCACGCATCGTCAGATCAAATTACCAACCAAAGCTATTGGCTACTATAGTTTTGTTGTACGCAACGAACGTACGTTATGATGGTATTCCAACAACTTCGTCACCGTGTGTATGCAACACCAGCGTATCCGTCAGAAAAAATCTGACGGATTTTGTGGTCGGGATTTATATACTCCTCCTCCTCCTTCCTCGAGCAGGCATCATTTACTTGGTTATATTATATTGCTAACCATAACATACAAAGCCACCTGTCAGTAACCACAACATCGTCATCTGAGACCCCCAATCCTACATCACCAACCTCATCTGCAGTAATATCGCCCAAAATCGTATTCATGGTATATGTTCCCAATTGAACAGACCTCAATGAAATTACACTCCTCCCAGGACCTCCAAGCTTTGAAATTTCTAAATGTAGGCTCCCATTGTTACATTTGCAATTTGAAGAAATGAATGAGAAATTCCCAGTTGTGAACTTGCCAAGTGTTTGGAGATTTGTTCAAGAATGTCACTGATTTCAAGAAATCTGGAGCCTCTAACCCATCCTCCTGGAACTCGCCCCCATCTACATCACCAACCCTGATATCGCCCAAATCGTCCCCCGCTACCTCCCAGGAGCTCCTGCTTTCCTCCTTCCGCTCTCGCCTTGTTAGCCTCCTCCCATGCCCCTACTTCTCTGGAGCCTCTCCCATCCTCTGGAACTCCCTGCTCCAGTCTGTCCGATCAGCCCCTACCCTGTCCACCTTTAGGAGATCTAGCCTTGAGGCGATTCAGTTCGCATTTGCAGCGCTATACAAATCTTTCATTCATTCATTCATCTCTGAAAACTCATTTATTCAGGGAAGCCTATCCCACAAACACCTAACAACAATTGTCCCCGAGCCACCCCATCAAATCATTCTCTGCAGCTATTACCTTTTGTACCACCACCCCCCTTCCTTTAGAATGTAAGCTCTACGAGCCGGGCCCACCTGTACCTTTTGTATTGAACTTTACTGTAATTGTGTTGTCCCCCCTATACATTGTAAAGCACTGCGTAAACTGTTGGCGCTATATAAACCGTGTATAATAATAATAATAATAATGTGACAACACTGAAGAAATTACACTTGTGCTACAATGTAAAGTAGTGAGTGTCCAGCTTGTATAACAGTGTAAATTTGCTGTCCCTTCAAAATAACTCAACACACAGGGGCGGCCTGTCCATTAAGGGCGCACGGGCGCCAACCCCTCTCTCCAGCCACCCTCCTATATTCCGAATTTCGGGTATTTTCGTTATCGTTTTAACAAACGATAACGAACGTGAGAATCCGAAAACCGAAAGATCCGACATAGACAAATGCTTTATTTTCGTTTTCGTTGTGACAACAGTTCGATATAGATAGGAGATTCGACATGACGCTGACAATAGTGATCTGTGTCCATCGAACCTGTGGTCGAATGTGCCTAACCTTAGCTCTATTAGTCCAAGATTATTCTACATAGAGAGAAAAGATTCGACATAGAGAGAAAAGATTCGACGTAGAGAGAAAAGATTCGACATTAGAGAGAAAAGATTTGATATAGAGAGAAAAGATTCGACATGACGCTGACAATAGAGATCTGTGTCCATCGAACATAGAGAGAGTAGAGAAAGATTCGACATAGAGAGAAAAAGATTCGACATAGAGAGAAAAGATTTCGACATAGAGAGAAAAGATTTGACATAGAGAAAAGATTTGACATAGAGAGAAAAGATTCGACATAGAGAGAAAAGATTTGACATAGAGAGAAAAGATTTGACATAGAGAGAAAAGATTTGACATAGAGAGAAAAGATTTGACATAGAGAGAAAAGATTCTACATAGAGAGAAAAGATTTGACATAGAGAGAAAAGATTCGACATAGAGAGAAAAGATTGACATAGAGAGAAAAGATTTGACATAGAGAGAAAAGATTTGACATAGAGAGAAAAGATTTCGACATAGAGAGAAAAGATTCGACATAGAGAGAAAAGATTCGACATAGAGAGAAAAGATTTTACGTAGAGAGAAAAGATTCGACATAGAGAGAAAAGATTTGACATAGAGAGAGAAAAGATTCGACATAGAGAGAAAAGATTAGACGTAGAGAGAAAAGATTCGACATAGAGAGAAAAGATTAGACATAGAGAGAAAAGACTCGACATAGAGAGAAAAGATTTGACATAGAGAGAAAAGATTCGACATAGAGAGAAAAGATTCGACATAGAGAGAAAAGATTTGACATAGAGAGAAAAGATTCGACATAGAGAGAAAAGATTCGACATAGAGAGAAAAGATTCGACATAGAGAGAAAAGATTTGACATAGAGAGAAAAGATTCGACATAGAGAGAAAAGATTCGACATAGAGAGAAAAGATTCGACATAGAGAGAAAGATTCGACATAGAGAGAAAAGATTTGACATAGAGAGAAAAGATTTGACATAGAGAGAAAAGATTTGACATAGAGAGAAAAGATTCGACATAGAGAGAAAAGATTCGACATAGAGAGAAAAGATTGACATAGAGAGAAAAGATTTGACATAGAGAGAAAAGATTTGACATAGAGAGAAAAGATTTGACTTAGAGAGAAAAGATTTGACATAGAGAGAAAAGATTCGACATAGAGAGAAAAGATTCGACATAGAGAGAAAAGATTTGAGAGAAAAGAGAGAAAAGATTTGACATAGAGAGAAAAGATTCGACATAGAGAGAAAAGATTTGACATAGAGAGAAAAGATTCGACATAGAGAGAAAAGATTTGACATAGAGAGAAAAGATTTGACATAGAGAGAAAAGATTCGACATAGAGAAAAAAGATTCGACATAGAGAGAAAAGATTCGACATAGAGAGAAAAGATTCGACATAGAGAGAAAAGATTCGACATAGAGAGAAAAGATTCGACATAGAGAGAAAAGATTCGACATAGAGAGAAAAGATTCTACATAGAGAGAAAAGATTCGACATAGAGAGAAAAGTTTCTACATAGAGAGAAAAGATTTCGACATAGAGAGAAAAGATTCGATAGAGAGAAAAGATTCGACATAGAGAGAAAAGATTCGACATAGAGAGAAAAGATTCTACATAGAGAGAAAAGATTCTACATAGAGAGAAAAGATTTCGACATAGAGAGAAAAGATTTGACATAGAGAGAAAAGATTCGACATAGAGAGAAAAGATTCGACATAGAGAGAAAAGATTCGACATAGAGAGAAAAGATTTGACGTAGAGAGAAAAGATTCGACATAGAGAGAAAAGATTTCGACATAGAGAGAAAAGATTCGACATAGAGAGAAAAGATTTGACATAGAGAGAAAATATTAGACATAGAGAGAAAAGATTCGACATAGAGAGAAAAGATTTGACATAGAGAGAAAAGATTCGACATAGAGAGAAAAGATTCTACATAGAGAGAAAAGATTCTACATAGAGAGAAAAGATTCGACATAGAGAGAAAAGATTCTACATAGAGAGAAAAGATTCTACATAGAGAGAAAAGATTCGACATAGAGAGAAAAGATTCGACATAGAGAGAAAAGATTCGACATAGAGAGAAAAGATTTGACATAGAGAGAAAAGATTCGACATAGAGAGAAAAGATTCGACATATAGAGAAAAGATTCGACATAGAGAGAAAAGATTCAACATTATTACTAGTGTCATACAACATAAGAATTCTACTATAGCTTGTAGGCGGAACATTCGACCGGAAATGTACGATTGCGGCGTCGTACAGTTTAGCTGCTCCGTCGAATCTTCTTAGAACATTCGACAGACACCATAAGCCTTCAATGACAGATTCGACCTTAATTATTTCGGATTTTCGGACGAATGCATTTTTTAACGAAACAAAATAAATAAAAACGAATTTCGGAAGTAACTAAATAAATTAATTTTTCGGACGAAAACGAATTTCCGAAACGAAATATTTCAGTGTGCACATGTCTACTGGCTAGTATCAGAGCCACATACACACAGGTTACATACGTCAGCGTGAGGAAAGGAATGCCGATAACCGTCTTGTGTTAACATCGTGATCAGCTGTCATTGGACACAGCTGATCACATGGTAAAGGAGCGCTGTGATTGGCCCTTAACCCCGATCTGTGACCAGTTGAGTCCTACAGATCAGGCAATGGCGATCACGGGTGAACGTCATATGACGCCCTCCTGGAAAAGTAAGCCCGTGTAGTAGCTGTCTTTCAGCTATGGCGGGGGCGGGAAGTGGTTGAGGGGCTTTCTATCAGAGACTGTCAGCAGTCGGGAGTGAGATCAATCAGAGTTGTCCATAGAGAAGAAGAGGAGACTGATCAGTGTTCTACAGAGGGAGGAGGTTATCCCTGGTTTTGTTGCTATCAAGTTGGGCATCCCATAATTTCTATCCCCATTTCTATCCCCCATCCAAGTCATTACCCCTAAGCTCAAAGACTGTTATTTGTAGTGTGGAAAGTACTTGTTGCCTGGCTGTGCGGAGCGGGGAACCCGATCACCGGCGGCCCCTCTGGGGGTAGCGCTACACTATTGTCGCAGTCGATGTTCTAAACATTTTCTCTCTCTGGGTTTGGCTGAGCTCCTCGCCGTCCAGATATCGGGATATGAGAAGCGTCGGTGGTTGGGAGGAAAGTGTGACGCGGCCTCTCAATGTGGCGTGAAATGACTGATGTATTGACTGTTTCTGAAGCTCCTTCTACCAAATCGTAAATCTCAACAAACACGCAAGAAACCTTCATCGCACCCATCGGGGGCCACCCCCACCGGGCCACCCTCACCGTCATCTCACACCACCGCCCCCCCCCCCACACCCTCATCCCACACCGAGATTTGTTTTCTACGTTTTCTTCTTTTTTTTCCATTTATTCATTTGAATCCGGCGTGCAGGTGTTTCCAGCGGTCTCATCTGGCCGTCTCTTCCTCGGAGCCGCAGACACACACTGGGCAGCCCTGTGGAGGGATCGAGAAGGACGCAGAGCAGACCTCTAGGTGGTCCGGGGGGAGGGGGGGGGGGGCGCTTTACTTCACTTTATTGCCTCTCCGTATGGGACAGTTTTTCAGCAGACTGTGTGAGCGAGCGCGGCTATTCCTCCTCCTCCTCCTCTCCTCATCATCCTCATCCTCCTCATCCTCCTCATCCTCCTCCTCCTCCTCATCCTCATTATCCTCATCCTCCTCCTCATCCTCCTCCTCATCCTCCTCTTCATCCTCATCCTCCTCCTCATCCTCCTCCTCCTCATCCTCCTCATCCTCCTCCTCCTCATCCTCCTCATCATCCTCATCCTCATCATCCTCATCCTCCTCCTCATCCTCCTTATCCTCCTCCTCATCCTCCTCATCATCCTCATCTTCATCCTCATCCTCCTCCTCCTCCTCCTCATCCTCCTCCTCATCCTCCTCATCATCCTCCTCCTCATCATCCTCCTCCTCTTCATCCTCATCCTCCTCCTCATCCTCCTCCTCCTCATCCTCCTCATCATCCTCATCCTCATCATCCTCATCTTCCTCCTCATCCTCCTTATCCTCCTTATCCTCCTCATCATCCTCCTCCTCCTCATCCTCATCATCCTCATCCTCCTCCTCCTCCTCCTCCTCCTCATCCTCCTCCTCATCCTCCTCATCATCCTCATCCTCCTTATCCTCCTCCTCATCCTTCTCATCATCCTCATCATCCTCATCCTCCTCATCCTCCTCATCATCCCTCCTCCTCATCCTCCTTCTCCTCCTCATCCTCCTCCGACAGGGCTGAGCGACGCTGTGCAAAATTACTCAGCGCTGTTCACACATTACTGAACAAAAAAACATTACTGAACAAAAAATACCCCCCAATCATGCCTACCAACACAAACCCCCCCCCCCCCCCCAAAAAAAATCCCACCCCAGTACAAATCCTCTACCCTTCAAATCCCTCATACCCCCTCCCAGCACAAATCACCACCTCCCAATCCCCCCTCCCAGCACAAGTAATCCCCTTGCACAAATACACCCCCTAATCATGCGTACCAAGACAAATACCCCCCCCCAATCACAAATACTCCCCCTCAATCACGCCTACTAGCACAAATACCCCCCCAATCATGCCTACCAACACAAGCCCCCCCCCCCCCCAAAAAAAAATCCCACCCCAGCACAAATCCTCTACCCTTCAAATCCCTCATACCCCCTACCAGCACAAATCACCCCCCCCCCAATCCCCCCTCCTAGCACAAATAATCTCCTTGCACAAATACCCCCCTCAATCATCCGTACCAACACAAATACCCCCCCCCCCAATCACAAAAAACCCCCCCCCCCCAATCATGCCTACTAGCACAAATACCCCCCCCCCCAATCATGCCTACCAACACAACCCCCCCCCAAAAAAAAAATCCCACCCAAGCACAAATCTTCTACCCTTCAAATCCCTCGAATTTCCTCTCCGAGTACACATCCTCACCCCCGACCCCCCAGGACAAATGAGGGTATAATCGGAGACAGCAATTTTAAGGTAAATAGCTTTCGCGCTATAAACAATAATCTGCTAACTGATATCAAAATCTCAATGGGAAGAAAATCCTCGTCAAGAGCCCAATAAGTACATCTTGGGATCCGTATCAATGTGATATGTCATTAATTGTAGTCACCACCTCCCGCCAGGATCTAACCAGTTTAGGACACTTCCACAACATGTGTATTTGATCAGCTGGAGATGGTTGGCAACGTGGACAATCCGGGGTATCATGCCAGCCCCGCTTAACTACTTCAATACTGGGCAGTTAAACCCCCTTCCTGCCCAGGCCATTTTTCAGCTTTCAGCGCTGTCACAATTTGAATGACAATTGCGCGGTCATGCTACACTGTAATCACGTGAAATTTTTATTATCTTCTTCACACAAATAGAGCTTTCTTTTGGTGGTATTTAATTACTCCTGGGTTTTTTTATTTTTTCCTAAAAAAAAAAAAAAAGACAAACTTTAGAAAAAGAATAAAAAATGTCTTAGTTTCTGTCAGTAAATTTTGTAAATAAGTAATTTTTCTCCTTCACTAATGGGTGCTGATGAGGCGGCACTGATGGGCACTGATAGGCTGCACTGATGGGCTCTGATGAGGTTGCACTTATGGGCAATGATGAGGCAGCACTTATAGGCAGTGATCAGGCTGCACTGATGGGCACTGATGAGGTGGCACTTATGGGCACTGATGAGGCAGCAGTTATGGGCACTGATTAGGTGGCACCGATGAGGAGGCACGAATATGCACAGATAGGTGGCACTAGTGAGCAAAGATAGGCAACACGGATAGGCGGTACTGATGGGCACTGATGGGCATTGATGGGTGGCATTGATGGGCAGCAGTGATAGGTATTGATGTGCAGCAGTGGTGGGCAGCAGTGATAGCCAGCACTAACTGGCATCACTAATGGGTACTGATTGCTTACACTTGTAGGCACTGTTTGCTGCCACTGGTGAGCACTCACTGCTGGCACTGGTGGGAACACTGCTGGCACTGTGGGTGCTTTATTGTAATCAGGGCACTGATTACAATAAATCTAGCGGAAGGAAGGAAGAAAATAAGAAAGGAAGAAGGAATGAAAGATTAGTAAGGAAGTAAGTGGTGTCAGTGGAAGGAACAGTGCCCAATAATTGGTGTCAGTATGAGGAATAGTACTCCAAGGGCTGGTTAAAGGCAAAAAGAGGTCCACTGTTTGGAGACCACTGATCTAGAGGAAGGAAAGAAGGAAGGAAGGAAGGAAGGAAGAAAGAAAAGAAAGGATACATCTAGATGAAGGAGGGAAAGAAGAACGATCTAGAGGAGTGAAGGGAGAAAGAAAAAGTGGTGAATACTCTGAAGCCCCTTCAAATTTCATTATATGCCTCATTTCCTGCCAGAACCTATGCCAATGCCGGACCTTTACGGGTATAAGCGAAAGCTACCAATTCCAGCTGAGCCAGAAGATTGTAAAAAGAACAATGACTTAACAATAGGGCCCCGTATAGGATCTTCCCAAATCACAACTCCCCAACCCCCCCCCCCAAGGAAGATCAATCTAGAGGAAGGAAGGAAAATCAATACAGCTGAAGGAAGGAAGAAAGGAAAATCATTCTAAAGAAAGAAAGAAAGAAAGAAAGAAAAAGAAAGAAAGAAAAGATATAGAGGAAGGAAGGATAGAAGGAAGGGAGTAAGATAAAAAATCTAGAAGGAAGGAAGAAAAGAAGAAAGGAAGAAGGAATGAAAGATTAGGAAGGAAGTGGAGTCAGTGGAAGGAACAGTGCCCAATAATTGGTGTCAGTTTGAGAAATAGTACTCCAAGGGCTGGTTAAAGGCAAAAAGAGGTCCACTGTTTGGAGACCACTGATCTAGAGGAAGGAAGGAAGGAAGGAAGAAAAGAAAGGATACATCTAGATGAAGGAGGTAAAGAAGAACGATCTAGAGGAGTGAAGGGAGAAAGAAAATGTGGTGAAAAAGTGCTGAATGCTCTGAAGCCCCTTCAAATTTCATTATATGCCTCATTTCCTGCCAGACCCTATTCATGGGTGCCAATGTTGGACCTTTACGGGTATAAGCGAAAGCTCCCAATTCCAGCGGAGCCAGAAGATTGTAACAAGAACAATGACTTAACAATAGGGCCCCGTATAGGATCTTCCCAATTCACAACTCAATTCCAACCCCCCAAGGAAGATCAATCTAGAGAAAGGAAGGAAGGAAAATCAATTCAGCTAAAGGTAGGAAGAAAGGAAAATAATTCTAAAGAAAGAAAGAAAGAAAAGATATAGAGGAAGGAAGGAAGGAAGGAAGGAAGGAAGGAAGGAAGGAAGAAAGGAAAATAATTCTAAAGAAAGAAAGAAAGAAAAGATATAGAGGAAGGAAGGAAGGAAGAAAGGAAAATCATTCTACAGAAAGAAAGAAAGAAAAGATATAGAGGAAGGAAGGAAGGAAAATCATTCTACAGAAAGAAAGAAAGAAAAGATATAGAGGAAGGAAGGAAGGAAGGAAGGGAGTAAGAAAAAAAATCCAGTGGAAGGAAGGAAGAAAAGAAGAAAGGAAGAAGGAATGAAAGATTAGGAAGGAAGTGGTGTCAGTGGAAGGAACAGTGCCCAATAATTGGTGTCAGTTTGAGGAATAACACTCCAAGGGCTGGTTAAAGGCAAAAAGAGGTCCACTGTTTGGAGACCACTGATCTAGGGGAAGGAAGGAAGGAAGGAAGGAAGGAAGGAAGGAAGGAAGGAAGGAAGGAAGGAAGGAAGGAAGGAAGGAAGGAAAAGAAAAGATAAATCTAGATGAAGGAGGTAAAGAAGAACGATCTAAAGGAGTGAAGGGAGAAAGAAAATGTGGTGAAAAAGTGCTGAATGCTCTAAAGCCCCTTCAAATTTCATTATACGCCTCATTTCCTGCCAGACCCTATTCATGGGTGCCAATGTTGGACCTTTACTACCCGTAAAGGTCCAACATTGGCACCCATGAATAGGGTCTGGCAGGAAATGAGGCATATAATGAAATTAAGCGTAAGCTCCCAATTCAAGCTGAGCCAGAAGATTGTAAAAAGAACAATGACTTAACAATAGGGCCCTGTATAGGATCTTCCCAATTCACAACTCCCCAACCCCCCAAGGAAGATCAATCTAGAGGAAGGAAGGAAGGAAGGAAGGAAGGGAGGGAGGGAGGAAGATCAATCCAGCTGGAAGCAAGGAAGAAAGGAAAATAATTCTGAAGAAAGACAGAAAAGATATAGAGGACGGAAGAAAGGAAGGAAGGAAGGAAGGAAGCATAGAAGGAAGGCAGTAAGAAAAAAAAGATCTAGTGGAAGGAAGGAAGAAAATAAGAAAGAAAGAAGGAATGAAAGATTAGGAAGGAAGTGGTGTCAGTGGAAGAAACAGTGCCCAATAATTGGTGTCAGTTTGAGGAATAGTACTCCAAGGGTCGGTTAAAGGCCAAAAGAGGTCCACAGTTTGGAGACCACTGATCTAGAGGAAGGAAGGAAGGAAGGAAGGAAGGAAGGAAAAAAAAAAAGAAAAGTTAAATCTAGATTAAGGAGGGAAAGAAGAATGATCTAGAGGAAGGAAGGGAGAAAGAAAAAGAAATAAAGATCAGAAGGAAGGAAGGAGGAAGGAAAGATAGATCTAGATATAGCAAGGAAAGAAGATAGATGGAATATATTTCTATGTATCTTTTCTAGATACAGACAGTAGCTCCTCTTCCTCCTCCCCTCTCAGGTTTGGCCCTGGACGTGAATTATGGGACTCTTTGATCCCCCCTGAGTGATCCACCTGCAGGCTCTGGCCTCCACAGAGGATGTCCCGGCATCTGGTCTCCTTGTCATGGGTCATCATTTCACCTGCAGGCTCCCCACTGGGTGGGCGCTTAATTTACCTTACACATGGTGCGCTAAACACAGCAGGCTGTAAATCTATCAGCAGAACAGTGTGTGATCCTCCATACTCCGCTCATAAAAGGCAAAAGTCCATATTTTCGTTACTGCCGCCTGGCCAAAGAATAACACCATCCTGAGGAATCCTTAATAACAACCATACGGAGCGCAATGTGTTATAAATTGCACTGTACAACGTTTTAGTAGGTTATCTTAAACATCCTTTAGCATTGGTTCACACAATGAATGGCACAGGAACTGTGATTTGAGTTCATTTTGAATGGGCTCAAATCGCATCACATTGCACCAAAAGTACTGCATGCACTGATTTTGGGGGTCATTGGGGGTCAGCAACACTTTAAGCTCCCAAACAAAAATCTTT
Source organism: Lithobates sylvaticus (assembly GCA_028564925.1). Taxonomy (NCBI): domain Eukaryota; kingdom Metazoa; phylum Chordata; class Amphibia; order Anura; family Ranidae; genus Lithobates; species Lithobates sylvaticus. The sequence goes on along the minus strand of CM053030.1, from coordinate 522,308,815 downwards.
CAATCATTGGTGGTTAGTGGTACTTTAACCCCCAACAAAAATCCTTGTAATATTGGTAGGCGGTGGCAAGCTAAACCCCCCAGCAACAATCCCTCCATCATTGGTGGGGAGTGCTACTTTACCCAAGCTCCCTCCAACAACAATCCCTCCATCATTGGTGGTCAGTGGTACTTTAACCCCCCCCCCCACAACTAGGGGTGTTGCTAGGTCTACAAAAGATCTGGGGCTAGAGACCATAGCAGCGAAGTAAAGAGAGTCATACGCTTGGGTGGGCATACACATATATAATATACGTGTGTGTGTGTGTGTGTATATATATATATATATATATATATATATATATCAGGGTCCCCAGAAATCCCCTACCCTTACATCAGGGTCCCCAGAAATCCCCTACCCTTACATCAGGGTCCCCAGAAATCCCCTACCCTTACATCAGGGTCCCCAGAGCCCCCCTCATTACATCAGGGTCCCCAGAGAGCCTCCCCCTTACATCAGGGTCCCCAGAGAGCCTCCCCCTTACATCAGGGTCCCCAGAAAGCCCCCCCTTACATCAGGGTCCCCAGAGCCCCCTCATTACATCAGGGTCCCCAGAGAGCCTCCCCCTTACATCAGGGTCCCCAGAAAGCCCCCCTTACATCAGGGTCCCCAGAGAGCCTCCCCCTTACATCAGGGTCCCCAGAAAGCCCCCCTTACATCAGGGTCCCCAAGAGCCTCCCCTTACATCATAGTTACATAGTTAGTCAAGTTGAAAAAAGGCAAGTCCATCTAGTTGAACCATAAAAATTAATTAGGATCCCCAGAGAGCCCCCCTTACATCAGGGTCCCCAGAGAGCCCCCCTTACATCAGGGTCCCCAGAGAGCCCCCCTACATCAGGGTCCCCAGAGAGCCTCCCCCTTACATCAGGATCCCCACAGAGCCACCCCCCTTACATCAGGGTCCCCAGAGAGCCCCCATTACATCATGGTCTCCAGGGAGCTTCCCCCTTAAATCAGGGACCCCAGAGCCCCCCTCATTACATCAGGGTCCCCAGAAAGCCTCCCCCTTACATCAGGGTCCCCAGAGAGCCCCCCCCCTTACATCAAGGTCCTAAGAGAGCCTCCCCTTACATCAGGGTCCCCATAGAGCATCCCCCTTACATCAGGGTCCCTAGAGAGCTCCCCTTACATCAGGGTCCCCAGAGAGCCCCCCCTTAAAATAGAGTCCCCAGAGATAAGGGCGGGCAGTGAGAGATGATGTCATCTCTCTACTGCCCGCAGCTTCACAGTGAGGGTGGAACAGCAGTGATGTAGGGTGGGTCATCTCTCTGCTCTCTCGCCTGCCTTCCAGCTTTCCTGTGCTGCCCGCCGGCTCTCCCGTGCTGCCCGCCCACTCTCCGGTCCGCCCGTGCTGCCTGCTCGTTATCCGGCTCTCCTGTGCTGCCCGCCTGCTTTCCCATGCTGCCTCCGGCTGGCTCTCTGGCTCTGTCATGCTGCCCACCCGCTCTCCGGCTCTCCCGTTCTGCCCACCGGCTCTGTCATGTGGCCCAGCGCACTCACGGCACGGTGGTTAAGGCCCCCTGCAGAGACTCGGGGTAATGGGCCCCAGATTCGGGGCTATAGCCCCAGAAGCCACCTCTTAGCGATGCCACTGCCAACAACAATCTCGCCATCATTGGTGGTCAATGGTACTTTAACCCCCCCTTAACTATTCCTCCATCATTGGTGGTCAATGGTACAGTACTGTAACCCCCCCCCCCCCAACAGTCCTCCATCTTTGGTGGTCAGTGGTACTTTAACCCCCCCCCCCCCAACATCAATACCTCCCATTGGTGGTCAGTGGCACTTTATCCCCTTCCCCACACACACTTCCAACACCACCTTGGTGGTTGGTGGTCAATGGTACAATACTGTAACCCCCCCCCCCCCAACAACAGTCCTCCATCTTTGGTGGTCAGTGGTACTTTAACCCCCCCCCCCCCCAACATCAATACCTCCATCATTGGTGGTCAGTGGCACTTTATCCCCTTCCCCACACACGCTTCCAACACCACCTTTGAAAAAAAATCTCATAAAGACGTGGATGCGCAAGTTTTGGGGTGGAGGAACTTGACTGACCTGCTGAGAGTTCTGACCTACACCCGATAGAGCACCTTTGGGACAAATTAGATTAGATTGGAGACTGCGGGCCAGGCCTTCTCATCCAACATCAGTGCCTGACCTCACAAATGCTCTTCTGGAAGAATGGTCAAACATTCCCATAGACACACTCCTAAACCTTTGTGGACGGCCTTCCCAGAAGAGTTGAAGCTGTTATAGCTGCAAAGGGTGGGCCAACCCAATATTGAACCCTACGGACTAAGACTGGGAGGCCATTAAAGTTCATGTGCGTGTAAAGGCAATACTTTTTGTAATATAGCGTGTAATGTAATATAGCGTGTGTGTATATAGATATATATATATATATACGGTATATACACACACACATACACTCCTTAGAATACAGCAGAATAGCTTGTATGTAAAAGTGATAAGAGACGACACACATGAAGACACCTTGAACCGCGACGGCTGTTAATGTGCTACTGAGCGTGTCGACACGTGCCGATGGCCCAATAACACTTTCCATCTGCTTCCCACATTAGAAGAAGTGCCATATGTGACTGAAGACTAATTACTCCTCTTCTTATGT
>CM053030.1:522296144-522301144 GCA_028564925.1 Lithobates sylvaticus | reverse complement strand
TTTGAGGGTAACCCCCTACGGCGAAAAAATGGTGTGGGGGTCCCCCCAAAGTCCATACCAGACCCTTATCCGAGCACGCCGCCCCGCCGGTCAGGAAAGGGGGTGGTGACGAGCGAGCGCCCCCCCTCCTGAGCCATACCAGGCCACATGCCCTCAACATGGGGGGGGGTGGGTGCTTTGGGGGAGGGGGGAGCCCTGCGGCCCCCCACCTCAAAGCACCTTGACCCAATGTTGATGAGGACAGGGGCCTCTTCCCAACAACCCTGGCCGTTGGTTTTTACACCCTATTTCTATCTCTCATTATTTCACTCACTTTCACCTGCTTTCTTTTTCATGTATCTTTACTTCTTTGAGCTTGACAGTGCTGCCGGGTGTATCATCATACAAGATTTCTTAAATATTTTACAGATTTACTTGCCAATTTAGGCACAATACTCAATATACTTCTTGTTGCTTGGTTGGGGACTTTCCGGTGTGGACCTGTTATCTATGGGCAGACTCATATACCTCAGCTCCCTGTGAGGCTTGATGTGGCGACCCCTGCATATCGGGATTTTTGAAGTTCAGTGTTCCAATGGGATGTAAGTTCGTGGACTTTACCATCTCTTCGTTCCTCTATATATACTTTTTTTACATATATTTTCCATATCATGGGTTGTTTCCCAACCCCCCCCCCTTTTTTTTTGATTGAGAACTCCTATTATTTACAGTTATTCATTATCTGCTCCTGATGAGTCGGCTAACCGATGAAACGCGTCGAGCTTGTGAGGATACTCTCCCTCATACTTCCATCTATACTTCTATGAATTTTACTGTACATTACTAGTTGCATTTATGAATTATGCAAAATTGTTCCCCTGTTATGGCAATTATGTTCTTACATCCCATCTATAGGTATACCGTGTATTTTTTAAGATGTCTGTACATGCATTGAGTGATTGTTTGACATATACCATGTTGCGCAATTTGACACTTATGTACATTAAAACTACTACTTTTTACTTTTATATCTGTGTTTGAGTCTGCCTCATTTGAAGTCCCACACTCTTTTATTATTTTTGAATGTGTGTGTAAAGGCAGGTGTCCCAATACTTTTGGTAACATAGTATATAACTAGTAATAAAAGTAAAATCAGCGTTGCCTTTTCGCTTTTCAGCATTCCCATTGGTAGAACCAGCTTGTGATATTCTTATCTGTAGTAAAGTACAGTAATCACTTTCCATGCAGAGCCTGTGATCCCCATCGGAGTCACACGACGCACATTCCTCCCATTCCTTTACACGTAGAGGCAGCTTTTTTTTTTTTTTACACGGTAATTTTAGGTGTGCTCTGCAGAACACATTTCGGTCCTCTGATGTTGCCGCTGCGCGCTAATACATAACTGCCAATATGCAGCGGCTGGAAGATATGCAGAAACAGGGAAGTTCTTCATTTGTCTACAGTTATCCAAGGCCAGAGGTTCAATTCACAAAGCGGGGGGGATACGGCTCATGTGACTGTCTCATTGGACGCAACTGAAAATAACTGTCACTTTTTTTATTAATAAGGATTATTATACAGTGTTTTATCTTTGTAAATTAAGCTTCAGATAGGAATGTTGGTACTTGTAGGCATTAGAGTCTCTAACAAGAAAGCCCAGCACTGCCTGCAAGCTTGCTGCCAGCCTATACGTAATGGGCTAAGACTCATGTGACCGTCCTTTTTGAAATCGAATCGGATACAACTGAAAATAACTGTCACTCTTTTCTAATACAAACTTTATATATTGTTAGGCTTCAGGTAGGAATTTTGGTGTTTTTAGGCGTTGAGGGAGAGTCTCTAATAGGAGAGCCCAGCACTGCCTGCAAGCTTGGTGCCAGCTTCTACATAATGGGATGAGGGTCACATGACTGTCCTTTTTGTATCTCATTGGACGCAACCGGAAATAACTGTCACTTTTTTAAAATAAGGATTCAAATATAGTGTTTTTTATCTTTGTAAATTAAGCCTCAGGAAGGAATGTTGGTACTTGCAGGCATTAGGGCCTCTAATAGGAGAGCCTGGCACTGACTGAAAGCTTACTACCAGCCTGTCCATAACAGGCTAGGACTCATGTGACCGTCCTTTTGAAATCGAATTGGATACAACTGAAAATAACTGTCACTGTTTTCTAATACGAAATGTATATATTGTTAGGCTTCAGGTAGGAATTTTGGTGTTTTTAGGCATTGGGGGGGAAAAGTCTCTAATAGGAGAGCCCGGCCCTGCCTGCAAGCTGGCAGCCTGTACCCAATAGGATAAGGCTCACGTGACTGTCCTTCCGAAATCTAATTGGACGCAACTGAAAATAACTGTCACTTTTTTATTATAAGGTTTTTATATGGTGTTTTGTGTTTGTGAATTAAGCCTCAAGTAGGAATGTTTGTACTTGTAGGCATTGAGTGAGAGCCTCTAATAGGAGAGCCCAACACTGCCTGCAAGCTGGCAGCCTGTACCTAATAGGTTAAGGCTCACGTGACTGTCCTTTCCAAATCTAATTGGACACAACTGAGAGTAACTGTCACTTTTTTCATAATAAGGAATTTATATATTGTTTTATCTTCATCATGAGTTAAGCCTCAGGTAGAAATTTTGATGTTTTCAGGCATTGGGGGGGGGGGGGGGTGTCTCTAATACGAGAGCTCAGCGGCGCCTGCAAGCTTCTGCCAGCCTCCACATAACGTGATAAAACTCACACGACTGTGCTTTTAAATTCTAATTGGACGCAGCTGAAAATAACTGTCACTTTTTTATTTAACAATAAGGACTTCATGCATTGTTTTGTCTTTCTGATTTAAGCCTCAGGTAGTAATTTTGGTGTTATCAGGCATTGGGGGAAAGTCTCTAATAGGAGAGCCCAGCGCTGCCGGCAACGGCAAGCTTGCTGGCAGCCTGTGCACAACTGCTCCAGTCCTGTGTGCCATGGAGTTATCTCCCTGTCAGAAACCATGAAATCAGGCTGAGACAGAAGTTCAGTTAAAGCGCTAGTAAACCCGCTGACATGTTTTTTTTTTTATACACCTGTAAGGGAAAAGGCATAATGAGCTAGTATGCACCGCATACTAGCTCATTATGAAATACTTACCTTATTAGAACGAGGCGTCGGTAACTCACCTGGTCCACGCCGAGGTCGCTGACATGTTGCCTCGGCGTGTCTTCCGGGTATCGCGACTCCAGCGCTGTGAGTGGCTGGAGCCGCGATGTCGTCACTCCCGCGCATGCGCACGGGAGACTTCTTCCCGGCAGGGTTCGTATTCTGCCGGCCTTTCAGCCGAGAATCCCCCGTGCGCATGCGCCGCTGCAGTCAGCGGTGCATTGCACGGGGAATATCTCCTAAACCGAAGAGGTTTAGGAGATATTTTTTTTACCTACAGGTAAGCCTCATTATAGGCTTACCTGTAGGTGAAAGTCCACATTTTGACTTTACTTCCACTTTAAATCACACTTGTTTAATAATAAAAGTAAAAAGAACAAACGTAGTCAAAACATAGCCAAAGTTCAGTAACCGGAACGGATAGTCAGCCAAGCCAGAAGTCAGGAGTCAATGTAGTAGAACAGCAAGCAGGTTCTGGAGCCAGAAGAGATGTCATCAAAGCAAGTCTTAAAGACAGGAACACAGGAGATCGTCTCTGTGATGTTGACCAAGGCAAAGGCAGAGATCCTCTGGACTGGGCAGCGTAAGTAGGCAGGACTGATGAGCAGGATATCATCAACAGCTGAGTAACTGTGGAGAGATAGGAGCTGGCAATTAGCTGACAGCTGAGCGGCCAGCTCAGAGAAGGAAGGGCTGAGCCCGGCCCTGACATTCTGCTACATATAGTTGGTAAAAAAAAAATCAAAATAAGCGTATATATAGATTGGTTTGTGCAAACGTTATCGCGTCTACAAACTATGGGATATATATTTTTTTTTAACTAGTAATGGTGGTGATCAGCAATTTTTAGGGGGACTGTGACATTGTGGCGTACAAATCAGACACTTTTTGGATACCAGTGACACCAATACAGTGATCAGAGCTAAAACAATGCACTGTCACTGTATAAAGGACACTGGCAGGGAAGGGGTTAACATCAGGGGCGATCAAAGGGTTAAATATGTCCCCTACTTGTGCTTTCTAATTGTAGGGGGAGGTGCTTTGACTAAAGGAAAACAGAGATCCGTGTTCCTGCTTAGCAGAAACATGAGATCTCCATTTTCCTTTCTGGCAGAACAGGGATCTGCCTTGTTTACATAGGCAGACCGCAGTTCTGCTTCTCTACGAACGATCGCCAGGTTCCCGGTGGCCACCGGACCCGCTGATTGGCTCCTGAATGAATGAATGAATGAATGATTTGTATAGCGCTGCAACTGCGAACTGAATCGCCTCGAGGCACTTGATTCGACCTGCGTTGATTCCTTCTTAGAAGAGGTGGGTCTTGAGTTTTTTCCTGAAGGCCCGATGGTCTTTTTCCAAGCGGATGTTCGTAGGTAGAGCGTTCCATAGCCGTGGTCCTTGGCTCCTGCTGTGTCCAATCATATCAGGGGCGGGGCTCCGGTGGCATGCGCGTGCCCCAAGAGCAGAAGACAAGAATCACGTACAGGTACGGGATTTTGCGCTAAAGAGCCGTCCTGTGTATGTACGTGGGGGCGGTCCTTAAGCGGTTAAACACTTGAAGACCAAACCTTTTCTGCCACTTTTTGTTTACAAGATTAAATCTTTTTTTTTTTTTTTGCTAGAAAATTACTTATAACCCCCAAGCATTTAACCACTTGCCGACCAAGGACGTCATATGACGTGCTTGACTTTGAGTGGTGATATCTGAATGATGCGTGCAGCTATTGGCATCATTCAGATATCATTTTTACCGGCCGGCGATTCTGTGCACCATAAGAACGATCATAGCGGCAGTTCCGCCGCCTGATCGTTCTTATAGGCAGCGGGAGGGGACGTCCCCCCCCCCTCCCGCCGCCATCCGGTGCCTCTCCGGGCTCTCCCGTGCCAT
>CM053030.1:522245903-522295662 GCA_028564925.1 Lithobates sylvaticus | reverse complement strand
GTCGTTGCAATACTAATAAAATAAAATAAATAATATTTATAAAAATATAATATTATAAATATATATATATATATATATATATATATATATATATATATATATATATATATATATATATATATATATAATATAAATATATATATATATATATATATATATATATATATATATATATATATATATATATATATATATAATATAAATATATATATATTATATATATATATGTAAAATATACAAAAATGTTTGGAAGTAATTTTCTAGAAAAAAAAACTGATTTAACTTGTAAACACTGAGTTTGAAAAATAGGCCCGGTCCTTAAGTGGTTCAATTAGTCAGCTTTATATTCACATTCAGATACATAAAAACACAAATAGCAAAAAAGTTTTTTTTTTTTCTTCAAATAAAAAAAATGCATTAATATGCTTAACAATACACAGCACTAAACATGACTGCCAAGATATATAGATGAAAGAGAGATACTGTAAAATTGCTGCTCGACGCGTTTCATTAATCAAAGTTCACTTCATTAGGAGGTAAAGCAATTTTCCGATTAAAAATCTGAAAAGAGACCATGTCAGTAGAGCACAACTAAATGGGGGAAAAAAATAAATAAATAAACAACAAAACAAACAAACAAACACAACAATAAATAAATAGATAAACAAACAGTCCCATAAGTAAGGCCTGATTCACACCTATGGCATTTTTAGTGCTTTTTGCAGATTTGCACTACGGCCCATTTAACATGGTTTCCTATGGAACGCGTTCTGTAGAGCAAACCTGCAAAATGCAAAAAAAGCACTAAAAATGCCATAGGTGTGAATAAAGTGCTACCTAACTGCAGCAAAAAAAAAAAATCAGGTCTCCTGCCTAGCTAAGACAGGGCTCTGCTTGTGTGGCAGAGCTGTGTAAATCCCAGGACTGGATGGACACCACCTGTATATATATAGCTGTGTATTTAGCCGTCTGCCTGGGGCTTTTAATGTGTCCTCGTCCTCGCGGGTAATTTGTAGCCTGATCGGAGTTCTCCTTTTAAAGGGTTCCTGTTATTTTCCAGCCTCCTGGCCCCGGATTCGCACACTTCTCCGCGTTGTACGGAGAGCACTTTGAAGGCATTGATAAGTCTCACCCGGGAGCCCTGTTAAAACTTTGATTTCATTTTAATTTTATGGTGCCCCCTCCCCCCCTTCCCCTCCCCCTCCTCTCCTGTATGTTCCTGTAAGGGGCTGTGTGGAGCACTCTGGGAAATGAGCTCATTTGGAATAGGTAATTGGTTCATTTCCTCCTCCAGCTATACGTGAAAAGATTCATTTTTCATAAACAGCCGGCGTGAATGTACACATTCCCCGACCCCCCGCCATCCAAAACCTGACATCTCAAGTCAGAAAAAAAAAAAAAGAAAGTCATTCCCTTTGCAACTAGTCTACATCTCTGACCTCCGCCGGGCTGCATCGCCGTTCCTGCGGGCACTGCCCCGCGGCAAGACCCGGAGACATTACATTGTAGCGCTGATTATGAAAGGTAAGGCTGAACTTGCTATTATTAAAAGAAAATGCTTATGAGAACATTAACCACCTCCCGCCCCCCGCCATAGAGTAAAATGACAGGAGCAAGGTGTCTCTTACGCTCCGAGATGATGTCATCTGACGTCGTGCCACGAAGGGCGCGCAGTGCGGCGATCGGTTGCGCTCTGTGCCTCTGAGACACGGCGCATTCCCCAATCTCGGTACAGAGCCGGTGACGTGGCTCTTTACCCACGTGATCGGCTGTGTTTAACAAGACGCTCATTAAAATTAGAGGTTTAACCTTAAACTACGTAGAGGGTTTTTTACTGTAAGAGCGGCAAGGATGTGGAATTGCCTTCCACAGGCGGTGGTCTCAGCGGGGGGGAATCGATAGTTTCAAGAAACTATTAGATAAGCACCTGAACGACCGAAATATACAGGGATATACAATGTAATACTGACATATAATCACACACATAGGTTGGACTTGATGGACTTGTGTCTTTTTTCAACCTCACCTACTATGTAAACAAGGACATGTTGGTTATCAGCTCTCCTCTCCTCACACTGACAGCGTGAGAGGAGAGGAGATCCGATCAGGGGCATGTCCTCACAAGGGAGACCTGTACAGATAATCAGAGCATTGATTATCAGTCCAGCCCCAACAGTGCCAAGCAGCAATGTTAATCAGTGTCCATCAGTGATTCCATTCAGTGCCCATCAGTGCCGCCAATCAGTATCAGTGCCCATCAGTTCCGCCTAACTGTGCTGCCTATCAGTGACCATCAGTGCCACCTATCAGTCCTCATCAGTGCTGCATATCAGTGCCACCTATCAGTGCCCATGAATGCTTCATATTAGTGCCCCCTCATCAGTGCCCTCCAGTTCCCATATATGTGAACCCAGCCTAGAAAGTGTAAAAAAGAAAAAAAAAATCCCTGATCACTCCCCCAGAGTAGTACAATGTTACTATGGTGACACTCTCTGAGGAAAATATGTAAAAAAAAAAAAAAAAAATTGTAAAAAGAAAGTCTATATATAAAAAAAAAAAAAAAAAAAAAAAAAAATTATATATATATATATATATATATATATATATATATATATATATATATAAAACATGTATTATTATTATTATTTTCCCCAAAGTACCTCCATCAGGAAAACACCCCATTATAGCCACTAGGTGGTGCTGACTATAATAGGAAATAACCACTTTAACCACTTGCTGACTGCCCACCGTCGTTATACATACACATATATATATACATGCGCGCCCTCGTCTTGCTGAGCTCGCGTGCAGAAGCAAACGCATACGTGAGCAGCGCCCGCATATAAAAACTGTGTTCAAACCACACATGTGAGGTATCGACGTGATCGGTAGAGCGAGAGCAATAATTGTAGCCCTAGACCTCCTCTGTAACTCAAAACATGCAACCGGTTGAATTTTTTAAACATTCCCTATGGAGATTTTTAAGGGTAAAAGTTTGTCGCCATTCCACGACCGGGCGCAATTTTGAAGCGCGACATGTTGGGTATCAATTTACTCGGCGTAACATTATCTTTCACAATATAAAAAAAAATTGGGCTAACTTTTCTGTTATTTTGTTATTTAAAAAAGTGTATTTTTTCCAAAAGAAAGTGCGCTTGTAAGACCGCTGCGCAAATACGGTGTGACAGAAAGTATTGCAACGACCGCCATTTTATTCTCTAGAGTGTTAAAAAATATATATATATATAATGTTTGGGGTTTCTAGGTAATTTTCTAGCAAAAAAAAATATTTTTTAACTTGAAAGAAAACAAATCTCAAAACGAGGCTCGGCCCTTAAGTGGTTAAGTAAAATACAGACAGAATTCATGGACAGCCGGGCGAACGCTTGTGACGTTCGTCCAGGGATTTTTTTATTCTTTTATTTATAAATATTAGACGATTAGTAACGATTCGTAAATTCGTAAGTTGTCGGTGTTCGTATTCGTAACGATTCGTATTTTCGTAAGAGTTATTTTTTCGTTGATTCGTTTTTACGTTAGTTTAATTTTCGTTTATTCGAAATTCGGACGCATTCATATTTTCGTAGATTTAGTTACATTCGTACTTTCGTAAGATTGATTTATTCGTACTTTCGTAACATTGTTTTCGTAGATTCGTAATCGGAGCATAATTCATAATTTTATGTAATGTGTATGCTATTATTGCATTTTAAGAGACACGGAAAAATTACGAATCGAAAAAAAAAGTTACGAATGTACAAATTTTTTCGTTCGATCCATTCGAAGCGCGTTAAGCAGCGCCATTGTAAGGCCCCTTTCACACTGGGGCGGTGAGCCGCGGTGACGGTAAAGCAGCGCTATATTTAGCGCTGCTTTACCGTCGTTTTCACCGCGGTTTTCGGCCGCTCGCGGTGCGGTTTTAACCCCCGCGAGCGGCCGTAGCGGCGCTTTGCGGCGGTATTGCCGCGGTTTCACCGCGGTGCCCCATTCTATTCAATGGGAAGGAGCGGTATAGGAGCGGTGAACACACCGCTCCTATACCGCTCCAAAGATGCTGCTAGCAGGACTTTTTTTGCCGTCCTGCTAGCGCACCGCTCCAGTGTGAAAGCCCGCCGGCTTTCACACTGGAGTTAAAGGGCAGGATTTTTTCATGCGGTGAACAGGCGCTATTTTTAGCGCTGCACCGCATGAAAAACGCCCCAGTGTGAAAGGGGCCTAAGAGACACGGAAAATTACGAATCGAAAAAAAAAGTTACGAATGTACGAATTTTTTCTTTCAATCCAATCGAAGCACGTTAAGCAGCGACATTGTAAGGGACACGGAAAATTACCAATTAAACAAAAAAAAAAAAGTTACGAATGTACAAATTTTTTCGTTCATTTTGATTTTCGTTGTTCCTGTTTTTCGGATTTTCTTCTTTCGTCGTTTTGTTGTTTCTAATTTGGTTATTTCGGATTTTTCGTTGTTTTCGTATTCGTTCGATTCGAACGATTCGTTATTCGTTAAAATTTTTAGCGAATCGTTCGTTCATTCGTACGATAACGAATGAACGAATATAACGAAAAAAAAATGAAAAACGAAAAAAAAAAAAAAAAAAGAAACGAATTGCACATGTCTAATAAATAGACCTTCTCCACAGCAAAAGAAGATTTTACCACTTTAATAGACTTCGCTGTGAAAAGTCATCTGGAAATGACAGAGAAATATTCATATCTTCCATATTTAGTCTGAAATATGACTATTGTTTTAATTTGTTCGCTGCTTTAGCGATGCCAATAATGATAGCCATATGCTATTTAAAAAATATTGTTTCAAGTGCTATCGATTTCTCTCTTCAAAGCTTCATATAGCCCTCCAACCAACACAACATTTATTTGGGAGGCCAATTGGAAGCTAAATGTCAGAGCGGAGTTCCCAGAAAATGCAAATTAATCATCAAAAGCTTTGTGAAGGGTCCCGCGCCGTGACCAGAAATGTGGGCGTCACGGCTGTAAATTAAGGCGAAGTTTGGTGGTGGATCAAATGCTAATCACGTGGTTTTTTTCCCCTCGTAGTTATATCAGCGATTCTGTCAGGAAGGGACTGCAGAAAGTTATGTAGATTCAGCTCAAAAAGCACATTATAATATTACTACATTTTAGCTTGGATGGGATGGTGGGAACCCCTCACAATGGGCACAGCAGGTGTACAGACCTGGGAACTCAGCACAGGGATGGTGGGAACCCCTCATAATGGGCACAGCAGGTGTACAGACCCGGGAACTCAGCACAGGGATGATGGGAACCCCTCATAATGGGCACAGCGGGTGTACAGACCCGGGAACTCAGCACAGGGATGGTGGGAACCCCTCATAATGGACACTGCGTCCATTATGAGGGGTTCCCACCCTCCCTGTGCTGAGTTCCCGGGTCTGTACACCCGCTGTGCCCATTATGAGGGGTTCCCACCATCCCTGTGCCGAGTTCCCGGGTCTGTACACCTGCTGTGCCCATTATGAGGGGTTCCCACCATCCCTGTGCTGAGTTCCCGAGTCTGTACACCCGCTGTGCCCATAATGAGGGGTTCCCACCATCCCTGTGCTGAGTTCCCGGGTCTGTACACCCGCTGTGCCCATTATGAGGGGTTCCCACCATCCCAGTGCTGAGTTCCCGGGTCTGTACACCTGCTGTGCCCATTATGAGGAGTTCCCACCATCCCTGTGCTGAGTTCCCAGGTCTGTACACCTGCTGTGCCCATTATGAGGGGTTCTCACCATCCCTGTGCTGAGTTCCCGGGTCTGTACACCGGCTGTGCCCATTATGAGGGGTTCCCACCATCCCTGTGCTGAGTTCCCAGGTCTGTACACCTGCTGTGCCCATTATGAGGGGTTCTCACCATCCCTGTGCTGAGTTCCCGGGTCTGTACACCGGCTGTGCCCATTATGAGGGGTTCTCACCATCCCTGTGCTGAGTTCCCGGGTCTGTACACCCGCTGTGCCCATTATGAGGGGTTCCCACCATCCCTGTGCCGAGTTCCCGGGTCTGTACACCCTGCTGTGCCCATTATGAGGGGTTCCCACCATCCCTGTGCTGAGTTCCCGGGTCTGTACACCCGCTGTGCCCATTATGAGGGTTCCCACCATCCCTGTGCTGAGTTCCCAGGTCTGTACACCTGCTGTGCCCATTATGAGGGGTTCCCACCATCCCTGTGCTGAGTTCCCAGGTCTGTACACCTGCTGTGCCCATTATGAGGGGTTCTCACCATCCCTGTGCTGAGTTCCCCGGTCTGTACACCTGCTGTGCCCATTATGAGGGGTTCCCACCATCCCTGTGCTGAGTTCCCAGGTCTGTACACCTGCTGTGCCCATTATGAGGGGTTCCACCATCCCTGTGCTGAGTTCCCGGGTCTGTACACCGGCTGTGCCCATTATGAGGGGTTCTCACCATCCCTGTGCTGAGTTCCCGGGTCTGTACACCCGCTGTGCCCATTATGAGGGGTTCCCACCATCCCTGTGCCGAGTTCCCGGGTCTGTACACCTGCTGTGCCCATTATGAGGGGTTCCCACCATCCCTGTGCTGAGTTCCCGGGTCTGTACACCCGCTGTGCCCATTATGAGGAGTTCCCATCATCCCTGTGCTGAGTTCCCAGGTCTGTACACCTACTGTGCCCATTATGAGGAGTTCCCACCATCCCTGTGCTGAGTTCCCAGGTCTGTACACCTGCTGTGCCCATTATGAGGGGTTCCCACCATCCCTGAGCTGAGTTCCCGGGTCTGTAGACCTGCTGTGCCCATTATGAGGAGTTCCCACCATCCCTGTGCTGAGTTCCCGGGTCTGTACACCTGCTGTGCCCATTATGAGGGGTTCCCACCATCCCTGTGCCGAGTTCCCGGGTCTGTACACCTGCTGTGCCCATTATGAGGGGTTCCCACCATCCCTGTGCCGAGTTCCCGGGTCTGTACACCTGCTGTGCCCATTATGAGGGGTTCCCACCATCCCTGTGCCGAGTTCCGGGTCTGTACACCCGCTGTGCCCATTATGAGGGGTTCCCACCATCCCAGTGCTGAGTTCCCGGGTCTGTACACCCGCTGTGCCCATTATGAGGGGTTCCCACCATCCCTGTGCCGAGTTCCCGAGTCTGTACACCTGCTGTGCCCATTATGAGGGGTTCCCACCATCCCTGTGCCGAGTTCCCGGGTCTGTACACCTGCTGTGCCCATTATGAGGGGTTCCCACCATCCCTGTGCTGAGTTCCCGGGTCTGTACACCTGCTGTGCCCATTATGAGGGGTTCCCACCATCCCTGTGCTGAGTTTTCAGGTCTCTCTCTTCTTTGGCAATGAAAATCTGGAAACAAATTGTTTTCAGTGGAGAGCTGCACCAGATTTTACACACTGCGGTTTTAGTTTATAACCCCCACTGTGTCTCTGCCTGTAGTCCCATCAAAAATGTGTTGGTGTCTGACAGTGTCAGTGAGGTTTAAGCAACAATTGGTGGCAATGGTGCAAATAGGGAGGAGGAGATGTGAACATCAACAAAGGGTCTCTGACACTCGGCAGCGATGGTGGAGGAGAATGATCTGGCCTTTAGTCATTCAGGGTCAAGGTAGAGTATAGAGGGAGTGAGGCCTGGAGCTCTGGTGGTCTCTGGATGAGAAGAGAGTGAGATATCTTCCAGGACAGGCCGGGGAAAACCTGAAAAGTAGACATGTGCACAACAAAAAAATTTGTTTATTTTCGTTTTGTTTTTTTCGTTTCCGTTGATTCGTAACGATTCGTAAATTCGTAAGTCGTCGGTGTTCGTATTCGTAACGATTCGTATTTTCGTAAAAGTTATTTTTTCGTTGATTCGTATTTCCGTTAGTTTAATTTTCGTTTATTCATTTATTCGAAATTCGGACACATTCGTACTTATTCGTACATTCGTAACATTCCTAGATTCGTAATCAGAGCATAATTCATAATTTTATGTAATGTGTATGCTATTATTACATTTTAAGAGACACGAAAAATTACGAATCGAAAAAAAAAGTTACGAATGTACGAATTTTTTAGTTCAATCCATTCGAAGCACGTTAAGCAGCGCCATTGTAAGAGACACGGAAAATTACGAATCGAAAAAAAAAAAGTTACGAATGTACGAATTTTTTCGTTCAATCCATTCGAAGCGCGTTAAGCAGCGCCATTGTAAGAGACACGGAAAATTACGAATCGAAAAAAAAAAAAAAAGTTACGAATTTACGAATTTTTTCGTTCAATCCATTCGAAGCACGTTAAGCAGCGCCATTGTAAGAGACACGGAAAATTACGAATCGAAAAAAAAAGTTACTAATGTACGAATTTTTTCGTTCAATCCATTCGAAGCACGTTAAGCAGCGCCATTGTAAGAGACACGGAAAATTACGAAGCAAAAAAAAAAATAAAAAGTTACGAATTTACGAATTTTTTCGTTCAATCCATCCGAAGCACGTTAAGCAGCGCCATTGTGAGAGACACGGAAAATTACGATTTGAAAAAAAAAAAAAGTTATGAATTTACGAATTTTTTTGTTCAATCCATTCGAAGCACGTTAAGCAGCGCCATTGTAAGAGACACGGAAAATTACGAATCGAAAAAAAAAAAAGTTACGAATTTACGAATTTTTTCGTTCAATCCATTCGAAGCGCGTTAAGCAGCGCCATTGTAAGAGACACGGAAAATTACCAATTCAAAAAAAAAAAAAAGTTACGAATGTACGAATTTTTTCGTTCGTTTTGATTTTCGTTGTTCCTGTTTTTCGGATTTTCTTCATTCGTACATTCGCTGTTTCTAATTAGTTTTTTTCGGACTTTCGTTATTTTTGGATTCGTTCGATTCGAACGATTCGTTAAAATTTTTAGCGAATCGTTCGTCCATTCGTACGAAAACGAATGAACGAAAATAACGAAAAAAAAAAACGAAACGAATTGCACATGTCTACTGAAAAGAGTCTCAAGAAAGGCCTGGACAAGGGGTGGGCAAGAAGAAGGGCAGGCGCCCCAGGTACAGTGCCCCCCCCAGTGTTGGCGTTTGACATGTGTCACTGAGGTTGAGCAACAATGGGTGGTGCAAATAAGGAAGAGGAGATGTACACATCAACAAAGGGTCGCTGACACTAGGCAGCGATGGTGGAGAAGAATGACCGCTGTCTTCAGTCATTCAGGGCCAATGGAGAGCATTTAGGCAGACGGGCCTGGAGCTCTGGTGGTCTTTGGAAGAGAAGAGAGTGAGATGTTTTCCAGGATGGACCAAGGAAAGCCTTGGGAGGAGTCTAAGGCAAGGCCGGGACAAGGAGTGGGCAAGACTGGCAAGTGCTTCGACCGCAGCACCCTCATGCATGGATGGATTAGTGGCTGGCAACCAGTGGACCAGGACTTCACATTTGCGTTAAGAGCTACTACTGGCACACAGGGCTTCAACCCGCCCACTGTCTGCCACAGCCAACATAAAGAACACACTACACATGCACAGCCTCCTTCCAGCTGTAATAAAGGAAGCAGTTGGCAACGCAAGGGGTCACGCAATACAGTCTATGCCAACCATGGGCAGCCTGAGCAGGGGGGTGGGATAAGGGTGATGGGCAATATGCCCTTTCTACGTCATGCATTAGCAGATGGGAAGCAGGGCCATCTTAAGAGCGTTATAGCCCCCCCGGGCAATACAGTGCACTGGGGCCCTGTCTACACGATCACGCACAAGAATAAAAATGCAAATTATAGGCTATATTTATTGGTACTTCCAACAAAAGCAGTGTTTAAACATTAACACAACGTTTGGACAATCTAACACGAGTTTGATGGGCACAGTGGCAGTGTTTGATGGGCACAGCGGCAGCGTTTGATGGTCATAGTAGCTGCATTTAATGGGCACAGTGGCAGCTTTTGATAGGCACAGTGGCAGCTTTTGTTGGGCACAGTGGCAGCTTTTGTTGGGCACAGTGGCAGCTTTGATGGGCACAGTGGCAGCTTTGATGGGCACAGTGGCAGTGTTTGATGGGCACAGTGGCTGTGTTTGTCACAGTGGCTGTGTTTGATGGTCACAGTGGCAGTGTTTGATGGGCACAGTGGCTGTGTTTGATGGGCACAGTGGCTGTGTTTGATGGGCACAGTGGCCGCTTTTGAGGGGCACAGACAGTGGCTGTGTTTGATGCATAACTTGAACTTACTTAAGTAGACATTGTTAGACTTACTTGAGGCCGCCGGCCTGGTGCAGTACAGTGTGTCACTCACAGCAGCAAGGCAGCGCCAGCTATCAAGGGCCGTCTTTCCGCTCCCTCTCCATGCTGTCTGAAGAACATGGCAGAGGTGGGCGGAGCCTGTTCACTAGCCACTGGGGCAGCCGCGGTGCGCTATGAATGCTGGGGCGGCCGCCACCTCTGATTGACGTCACTGGTTGCTAGCTAGATGCCGGCCGGCGAGGTGAGCAACCAGTGCAGTCAGTCAATTTAAGCAGCAGATTGCAGCGCTGAGGATCAGCCCTGGATGGGGCCCTCCAGACAGGTGGGGCCCCCGGGCAACTGCCCAGCATGCCCAGTGGAAAAAACGGCCCTGCTGGGAAGGGAGGAGCAGTTCGTTATCCTTGCCCTGGGTGCTGGATAAACTCTTCCCGGTACAAGTCTCAAGCACGCTGGTGAGGTCAAACCATCCCCCTGCCCCCTTAATCCTAGGCACATGTCGTTCCAAAAGTAGCCCAGGTAGGCTGCAACAGAAAAGGTAATATACAGCCCTGGCAAAAAGTTTTGACAATGACACAAATATTAATTTTCACGAAGTCAACTGCCTCAGCTTTTACGATGGCGATTTACATTCTGGAATGTTATGACGAGTGATCAGAGGAATGGAAATGAATTGCAAAGTCCCTCTTTGCCATGAAATATAACTTAATCCCATAAAAAGACATTTCCACTGCATTTGAGAAGAAGGCTAAAGAGCACCAAAGAAGGTCAAGAAAGGTCCAGGACTGTCTCCTACAGTTGATTTAGCTGAGGGATCGGTGGTACCACCCAGAGCCGATCTGCCCTATACACTCACTATGCAAGATGCATAGGGCCCCGCCGCTGTGGGGGGCCCCCCAATTGCGGATCGGCTCTGCTTCCCGAGCTCCAATCTCCTCCTCCCCCTCCTCCTCTTGTCACACTGCGGGAGTCGGAAGACCGCTGTGTCTCAGAGCTGACTGAAACCTTCGGCCAGCGCTATGAGAAAGATCCCGCCCTCCTCCTAGACCAGCTTGTGTGATAGATACAGTGTTCTGTCACACAAGCTGGTCTAGGAGGAGTGTGGGACTTTTGTCATAGCGCGGCATAACATTTCACATTGAGCTCCGTGACACAGCGGGAGATGTCTGCTGTGCGTAATCCACTGGCACTGACTGGTGAGGCTACATTGATTGCCACAGTAAGACTGCAATGATGGGCAACATTAGGCTGCAGTGATGATGGGCACAGTAAGGCTGCAATGATTGGCATGGTGAGGCGGCAATGATTGGTATGGTGAGGCGGCAATGATTGGCATGGTGAGGCGGCAATTATTAACACGGCGAGGCTGCAATGATAAGCATGGTAAGGCTGCAATGATTGCCATGGTGAGGTGGCAGTGATGGGCACAGTGAGGCGGCAGTGATGGGCACAGTAAGGCTGCAATGATGGGCACAGTGAGGTGGCAATTATTACCACAGTGAGGCTGCAATGATTGGCGCGGTGAGGATTTAAGTAAGGCTCTCTGGAAATCCTGATGTAAGGAGGGGCTCTCTGAAAACACTGATGTAAGGAGGGGCTCTCTGAGGACACTGATGTAGGGGGGGCTCTCTGAGGACACTGATGTAAGGGGGGCTCTCTGGGGACCCTAATGTAAGGAGGGGCTTTCTGGGGACCCTGATGTAAGGGGGGCTCTCTGGGGACCCTGACGTAAGGGGAGGCTCTCTGGGGACCCTAATGTAAAGAGGGAGGCTCTCTGGGGACCTATGCTCACGGCATCACGGGTCAGGTAGATGGCCCCTTAGCAGAATTTTGCTTAGGGCCCCAGAGAGGTCAGGATCGGCACTGGTACCACCAGTGCAGAGCTTGCTCAGGAATGGCAGCAGGGAGGTGTGAGGGCATCGGCACGCACCATGAGCCGAAGAGGACTGGGGGAAAGTCATTTTCTCTGATGAATCCCCTTTCTAATTGTTTGGAGCATCCGGAAAAAACCCTTGTCCGGAGAGGAAAAGGTGAGCACTGCCATCAGTCCTGTGCCACGCCAACAGTAAAGCATCCTGAGACTATTGTGAGGGGTCGCTTCTCAGCCAAGGGAGTGGGCTCACTCACAATTTTGTCTAATGCCCCGTACACGCGATCGGATTTTCTGACAACAAATGTTGGATGTGAGCTTGTTGGAAGTCAGACCGCGTGTACGCTCCATCGAGCATTTGTTGTCGGACTTTCTCCCAACAAATGTTGGCTAGCGGGCTCTCAAATTTTCAGCCAACCAATGTTTGTTGTCGGACTTTCCGATCGCGTGTACACAAGTCCGTCGGACAAAAGTCCACGCATGCTCGGAATCAAGTATGAGCCGGAGATATAACTAGCGTTCGTAATGGAGATATCACGTACGTCTTGTACGTCACTACGGTCGTAATTGTTGGCCAACATTTGTGTGACCGTGTGTATGCAAGACAAGTTGGAGCCAACATCCTTCGAACAAAAATCCACGGTTTTGTTGTCGGAAAGTCCGATCGTGTGTACAGGGGCATTAGAGTCATGAATTTACCACTTCAATACCGGGCACTTAAACACCTTCCTGCCCAGGCCAATTTTGAGCGCGGTCGCACTTTGAATGACAATTGCGCGGTCGTGCTACACTGTACCCAAACTAAATTTTTATCATTTTGTTCCCACAAATAAAGTTTTCTTTTGGTGGTATTTGATCACCTCTACAGTTTTTATTTTTTGCTAAACAAATAAAAAAAGACCGAAAATTTGAAAAAAAAAATGTTTTTTTTGTTTGAGTTTCAAAACTTTGTAAATAAGTACGTTTTCTCCTTCACTGATGGGCACTGATGGGGATGCACTGAAGGGCACTGATAAGGTGGCACTGATGGGCACCGATGAGGTGGCACCAATGAAGTGGCACTGAGGAGGTGGCATTGATGGGCACTGATATGTGGCACTGATAGGTGGCACTGATAGGCAGCATGGATGGGCACTGATAGGTGGCACGGATGGGCACTGATGTAGTGTATGGTATTGTACTGATGGATGCCAATCAGTGCCAAACAATAATGCATGCCAATCAGTGATGCCCATTGTGGGCACTGATTGGTAGCCATTGTGGGCACTGATTGGCATCCATTGTGGGCACTGACTGGCATCTCTGGTGTTCTAGGGTGGCATGCCTGGTGCTGGGCATCCCTGGTGGTCCAGTGTGCGCATCCTCGGGAGGGCCGCGCTGATAATCGATCAACACAGACCCTCCACTGTCAGAGGAGCAGCCGATCAGTTTTCCTCTACAGACGCGAGTGAGGAAAAGCCGATCACCGGCTCTTCCTAATTACACTGTGATCAGCCGTGATTGGACACGGCTGATCACGTGGTAAAGAGTCTCCGTCTGAGACTCTTTACCGAGATCATAGTTGCGGGGTGTCAGACTGACACCCCGCAGCAACGATCGCCGCGCGCAGCGGCTCAGTATCCTGAGGACGTCATTCTGCTATATGGCGGGTGGCAAGTGGTTAAGAATGGTACAAAAACATCCTCCGAGAGCAACTTCTCCCAACCATCCAAGAACAGTTTGGTGAGGAACAATGCCTTTTCCAGCCTGATGGAGCATCTTGCCATAGGGCAAAAGTGATAACTATGTGGCTTGGGGAACAAAACATCAACATTTTAGGTTCATGGCCAGGAAACTTCCCAGACCTTAATCCCATTGAGAACTTGTAGTCAGTGCTCAAGAGTGGAGTGAACAAAAAAAAAATAAAAAACCACAAATTCTAACAAACTCCAAGCATTGATTATGCAAGAACGGGCGGCCATCAATCAGGATGTGGCCCCAGAAGTTGATTGGCCGCATGCCGGGGCGAATTGCAGAAGTCTTGAAAAAGAAGGGTCAACACTGCAAATATTGACTCTTTGCATAAACTTCCTGCCATTGTCAATAAAAGCCTTTGACACTTATGAAAAGCTTGTAATTATACTTCAGTATATCATAGTAACATCTGACAAAAAGATCTAAAAATACTGAAGCAGCAATACTGAAGCTCTGCAGCCGTCATCAGTCTCCATAACAGCCACTCTCAACCAGGGTTCCATGGAACCCTAGGGTTTATCCAGCTGTGACTAGGGGTCCTGTGAATGGGTGTCGCATGTTTGCGGTAACAGTAATGCACACACACAGTCCAGATGCAATAGAAATTAATTGTTTTGTAGTCAGTCATGGGCGTCCGCAGGTAGGGGCAAGGGGGGTCAAGTGCCCCCCCCCGGAATCAGGAATCGGATCTTATATTCAGCACAGTTGCGTTGCTATCGGGTGCAGGCAGCCTACATCCGGGTGCCACCAGCCAGTGGGGTGACACCACCAAGGTGCTGTCAAGCCCCCCCCATCAGTGTAGGGTGACTTCGGGCTCATTTCCCTGCTCAGTCCAGCAGAGAACTTGGCGGTGCTTTGACAGGAGAAAGACGAGCTGTGGGCTGTCAGAGGCTTCCCCCGCTCACCCCCCTTTTCTCCTGGTAGAGAGAAGAGACGGCGGCTCTCACCATGTTTCCCGCCCAGCTTCCTGCCCGCTCCATTCCTTCCCTATTGACCATAACTGAGGGCCAATCAAAGGAGACTATGAGAGGGGAGCATCATGGGACATGTAGTCCCAAAGATTAGCGGCCCCATTTTCCACAGGGAGGAGGCTACAGCTCGATCAAGAGAGAGATTGAGAGACTGCAGCCTGGAAAAAAGCTGAGTGAGAGAGTGCTACAGGACAAAGAGCAAGGAGTGTGCTGGGCGGAAGCCAGAGAGAGAGCCACGCTGCCCAGCGCCACCAGAGAGAGCCACGCTGCCCAGCGCCACCAGAGAGAGAAAGACTGAGCCACTACCAGGGTACAGACATGCTACACTACTGACCAGAGTCGCCCCCGGGGAACCCAGAGTGAGCGATCATCCAGTTGGAGGGATCACTGCTGTAGTTTCGCTGGGTCTGGTAAGAGCAGGGCTCAAGTCCTGCAGGAACACATGGGAAGCTCTAGCAGCCGTGTCCTGCAAGACTTTGAAGTATGCGAGTTGTGTGGCACATGCTACACCAGCAGCCGCCGACACAGCTTGCAATAGTAAGTGCCGTACAACATTCCATTCAGGCATTGCCAGTAGGGGGCCCCATGACAGCTTCCGCTTCGATCTACCTGTCAATCACAGCTAGCTGAAGGGTAGATCAGGTCCCTGCTACTAAGAGATTGTATTTAGTCAGACCTCTCGTGATGCGCTCCTCCCCGCCGGCCCCTCCTGATTTTCTGTCCTCATCTCCCCCCCAGTCTCCTGCATACTTGCTCTGTGTGTCCCACTGAATCCCCCCCTCCTCTATCTTCAGTGCCATATGATGAGAGAACCCAGAGGAGGAGCACAGCTATTCTGCTCACAGGACATGCAGGGAGAGAGGTGAGCTGAGGGAGGAACATCAGTTTGGGGTGGTAAGCTGAGCACAATACCTGGCAAAGTTTAATGCCAGGAGGGAAGTTTATGTGGAAATATGTGAAGGGTTGGAATAGCAGCGAGTGTGTGTCGGAGCCCTGCAGAGTTTGCAGCCCCCCCAAGCTAACATACATCTCCTAAGCAGGAACACATCACTATCTCCCCAAGCATTCTGTCCAGATAATGTGCAGTTCATTTATGACCTTTCCGTTTAACCCTGTGTTATCCAAACTCTGTTGAAAAGTGTAAACTCACCACATAAACACTCTATATACAAAATAAAATTCCCCAATAAAGATCAGAACATGATGTTCACATTTGCATGGAAGCACAATTGAATGAATGCTGATTATTCAGAGAATTACCGTATTTATGTTTATTGAGGATTGTTTTTTTTTATGTACTAACAGTTAAGCTTCATACACACAATACGAAAATTGGATGACAAATACCACTTTTGAAGCGTTCGTGCATATGAGCGTATTATTATTTTTTTTTTTTTTGGGGGGGGAGTGGATCTTGGGTGGGAGTTCCCACACTTTTTTCTCCAGGACTTGACCCCTGGGTAAGAGGGCATGCTGGCCATTATCCATTACCCATCCTAGGGACTGTACTACGTCTGCAGTCTCGGACCATAATAATGTGAGAATGACATTGTCGAAAAGGGGCGGTGCATGGGTGACCCCAAAATCCTGCCCCCCCTGAAAAAAGTTCTGCGGACGCCCATGGTCAGAGTATAACCATTCACAACAAGCCCTGCGGGAAGGCAGCCCAAGCAGGAACACTCAGGGATGAACAGCAGCATGTAGCGGAGCAGGTCTCAGTCGAACTGACAGCGTCCGTCTAGAAGGGTGGAAAGTGGCCTAGCCTGTCTGTGCTCAAGTTTCCCTAGGCTTTCCCTACTCGTCTGGAACCTTTCCCAGATGCTTTTACTGTCTCTGACAGAAAAGGGACCTGTCCCTACACTATCCACACTCTAAATGTGCGCCAAACTCAGGAACCAGGGTCCTAAATAGACTCTACCTGACCCAAGATGACCGCCAGAGTCACGTGAGCGGCCAGCATCCAACCGGATTGCAGCCCCAGTGCCCCAGAATACTATAGAGAAACCATGTTCCTCTTGACCTCCTCTCCCTTTGCACTGCAGCTGCGTTTGAGCGCCACCTGCAGTGAAGAAAGTAGACTGCACCCGCCTACAGTGCCTTGAGTTGTGCTAATCTGCCTAATTCTGAGTCCCACACCACTAGGCAGAGGCAGCGGCATGACTCCAATGATCTCTTCCGCAGTCTATAAATGTGGCATTGTGATTACCACTTTAAGTGGGTTATTCGTTCCTCTGACCACCAATATAATGGATACTGACTCCTATTAAATAATCTTAACTGCGGTGCCTCAAGACCTGAAAAAAATATTTGAAGGGTTCCTCTGGGGTAAAAAGGTTGAGGAAGGCTGTTTTCTAGCATTTGACACTTCTGAGAGTGTTGGAAGCTTGTATCCCCCCGCCATACGCCATGGTTCCTTCTGCTGACCCCTATGTCACAATAGCACTCAGCAGTGAAGTAGGAGTCAGGGGAAGGAGCCACAACACATGCCAGGAAAAACAAGTCTTTTGACACCAAGGGATTTGTCAAATCCTGAAGAAGCTTATGGCAGCTGCAGCGGCAGAACGGAGGGGAGGTGGAAGTCATGAGCTGCTAGAGAGGTGACCATATTACATTTTTTTTCTGATTGTGAACCTTGAGCTACAATCTTTTAGAACCTGACTGGGTTGCTTTAAAGTGGACCTTTTAGTAACTTTATAAGTCAGGAGGAACTTGTATTCAATGATCAGACTACAACATTGTAACTTGTTGTAACAAGTCACAAGGTGAGGAGGTGAGGAGCTGTAGTAGAGGTTGACCTTTGCCACTTGTCAAGTACAAATGAAGGGGCCGCAAACTAGTGCTGTCATCAAACCAAAGTTTTTAGGTTTGGCCAAAGTTTGGTCCGATCCTAATCTCGAGAGTGATCACCAGCAGGAGGAAGGAGGTCCTGGTCCTCTATATAGATCTTTATATAACTAGAGGGGTCACCAGCAGGAGGAAGGAGGTCCTGGACCTCTATATAGATCTTTATATAACTAGAGGGGTCACCAGCAGGAGGAAGGAGGTCCTGATTCCTCTATATAGTTATTTATACCACTGGAGGGATCACCAACAGGAGGAATATGGTCCTGATTCCTCTAAATAGATCTTTATATCACTAGAGGGGTCACCGGAAGGAGGAAGGAGGTCCTGGTCCTCTATATAGATCTTTATATCACTAGAGGGGTCACCAGCAGGAGGAAGAAGGCCCTGATTCCTCTATATAGTTATTTATACCACTGGAGGGATCACCAACAGGAGGAATATGGTCCTGATTCCTCTAAATAGATCTTTATATCACTAGAGGGGTCACCGGAAGGAGGAAGGAGGTCCTGGTCCTCTATATAGATCTTTATATCACTAGAGGGGTCACCAGCAGGAGGAAGGAGGTTCCGATTTCTCTGTCTAGATATTTATATCACTGGGGGGATCACCAACAGGAGGAAGGAGGTCCTCATTCCTCTATATAGATCTTTAAATCACTAGAGGGGTCACCAGAAGGAGGAAGAAGGTCCTGATTCCTCTAAATAGTTATATTACTAGAGGGTTCATCGGAAGGAGGTCCTGGTCCTCTATATAGATCTTTATATCACTAGAGGGGTCACCAGTAGAGTTGAGCGGACACCTGGATGTTCGGGTTCGGCGGGTTCGGCCGAACTTCGGAAAAAAGTCCGGGTTCGGGACCGAACTTGACCCGAACTTGACCCCGAACTCCGAACCCCATTGAAGTCAATGGGACCCGGACTTTTGAACACTAAAATGGCTGTAAAAAAGTCATGGAAAGGGCTAGAGGGCTGCAAATGGCAACAAAATGTTGTTAAGAGCATGGCAAGTGATCTGCAAACAAATGTGGATAGGGAAATAACTTAAAATAACATAAAAAAATAAAAAATAAAAATAAAATGCTGGAGGCCCCCTTCTCTGCAGAAGAGGTACAGGAAGTCATTAAGAACCTCAGAAACTCAACGGCACGATGCCGCACATATGGTGGGAATGCCCCAGAATACGCACTTTCTGGAAAAAATTATTAACTTTCATCAGGAGACTGGGTGGGAGACAATGTGAAGGAACCGGAGGCACTGTCAGCAACCCAATCTACTATCGCCTGTACTTGTCCTGGCCTCAACATTCGTACAGCCTCATTAGGCGCGCCAAAATACCGCTGCAGGCTCTGTCGCCTACTCGCACCTGAGGAAGGTGTTTCACTTGTGCGTGTAGCTGGCACAGATCGACCACGTCCTTCCCTGCAACAGGAGCACCACCAGCAGCACCACGACTCGGGCCACGTCCCCTTTTTGATGATCTCCTCATATTTTCAAAATTTATGATCTCGCCATAAATGGGTGTTTTTGTCAATATCAGAATACACGTACAGTGTCTAAAGCCTTTATGAAAACGCAGAAAATGCTATTGGGAAGAAAAAAAAACGCAAAATTTAATTTTTTTGCAATGTTTTTCCAATATCAGAATACACGGATAGTGTCTAACGCGTTTATGAAAACGCAGAAAATGCTATTGGGGAAAAAAAAACACTGCAAAATTAAATTTTTTTGCAATGTTTTTCCAATATCAGAATACACGGACAGTATCTAAAGCGTGTATGAACACGCAGAAAATGCTATTGGGGAAAAAAAAACACTGCAAAATTAAATTTTTTTGCAATGTTTTTCCAATATCAGAATACACACAGACTATGGTGTATCTCTTACTATATGCAGTGTTGGTCCTAATGTTGCACTGAGCTTGCAGGTAAAACTTTTATATTTTGTCTGGCACTGGCCTCATGGCACTGTTAAAAGACTGTGCACTGCACCCCAGCCAGGGTACAATTGATTTAGGAATCTCTTCAATAATTCTCTCTGCCTCTTTCTCTTCCTTACTAAAGAAACTCCCTACTCTACTCTAGCTATGTAGATCGCTCACTGATCTAACTAATTAGAAGCAAAGTTAAGGAATGCTGCCTGACTGACTGAATCACACTAAAGCCCCATACACACGCGCGGATTATCCGAGGACCAGGTCGGTCGGATCCTGTCCGTCGTACTTTGTCCGATGTTGGTGTTGCATACACACGGTCGGACAAAGTTGTCGGAAAATCCGATCATTCTGAACGTGGTGACGTTTGTTGCCTACGACGGGACTACGTAGAGGCTAGTAGCCAATAGCTTTGGTCTTGTAATGTGATCTGAGCATGCGTAGCACTTTGTCCGTCGGAATTCGATACACACGATCGGATTTGGTGTGATCGGACTTTGTTGTCGAAAAATCTATCCAGCAGGAGATAGGACTTTGTCCGTCGGACAATCCGACGTACACTGTCCGATGGTGCCTACACACGGTCGGATTTTTCTACAACATTGTCCGATAGGACAGAATCCATGCGAAAATCCGACCGTGTGTATGGGGCTTTACTCCTAAAATCCTCTCAGCAGCACAGGAACCTGTCTATAGCTGAATGACGCGCTGTGCTGTGTGTCTGGACTATATATAGAGGCTGGGTCACATGCTGCACTGCCCAATCACAGCCAAGCCATTAGTAGGCATGGCTGTGATGGCTTCTAAGGGCACACTAGTGAAACGATCGTCGATTGGCTGCCCTGCAGCTGTTAAAAAGGCGCCAATACAGCGCCGAACACCGGACCCGAACCCAAACTTACAGCCAATAGTTCGGGTTCGGGTCCGGGTCCCGAACACCCAAAAGTCCGGTACGGACCCGAACTTTACAGTTCGGGTTCACTCAACCCTAGTCACCAGCAGGAGGAAGGAGGTCCTGGTTTCTCTAAATAGATCTTTATATCACTAGAGGGATCACCAGCAGGAGGAAGGAGGTCCTGATTCCTCTATATAGATCTTTATATCACTAGAGGGATCACCAGCGGGAGGAAGGAGGTCCTGATTCCTCTATATAGATCTTTATATCACTAGAGGGGTCACCAGCGGGAGGAAGGAGGTCCTGATTCCTCTATATAGATCTTTATATCACTAGAGGGGTCACCAGCGGGAGGAAGGAGGTCCTGATTTCTCTATATAGATCTTCATATCACTAGAGGGGTCACCAGCGGGAGGAAGGAGGTCCTGATTCCTCTATATAGATCTTTATATCACTAGAGGGGTCACCAGCGGGAGGAAGGAGGTCCTGATTTCTCTATATAGATCTTTATATCACTAGAGGGGTCACCAGCTGGAGGAAGGAGGTCCTGATTCCTCTAAAAGATACCTAGTTATTTGGAATGCTGTGTCAAATTCTGGAAACCTCAACAAAAGAACACTGCTCTAGGCAGACATCTCATAATACATCCCACCTGCTGATGGAAACAGGTACTGGCTCTGAATGTTGGATTGAATCGAAGAAAAGACTGGACGGCCGCACTCTGTTGACACCTTTGTTGAAGACGGTTTAAAAATTCTTCTGATACGAAGACATCAGAGGCACGGGATCAATGAAAAGCTGACCTGTTTCACACTACTATGTGGTGCTTAATCATAGCAGCTATGACTAAGCACTCCATAGTGGTGTGAAACAGGTCAGCTTTTCATTGATCCCGTGCCTCTGATGTCTTCGTATCAGAAGAATTTTTAAACCGTCTTCAACAAAGGTGTCAACAGAGTGCGGCCGTCCAGTCTTTTCTTCGATTCAAAAAGTCATTCATAACTTTGAACAAGTCCAGAGAAGGTAACAAAAAAAAAGTGAAAGGGATAAAACATCAGGAGAGACTTCAGAAACTCAACATCTACAGTTTGGAGAAATGATGGTAACTGGGGGGGGGGGGGGGGGGGGGGGGGGGGGGGGGGGGGGGGGGGGGGGGCGTGGCCAAAATCTTTCAATACATGAAGACTATGAACAGGGGCAGACTGACAACTCATGGGGCCCCCTGGCAATAGGAGATTATGGTATGGGGCCCCCAGGCAATAGATTATGGGGCCACACAGTATACACAAACACACACACACAGTATAACACACACACACACAGTATACACACACAGTATACACACACAGTAACACACACACAGTATACACACACAATATACACACACAGTATACACACACACACATACATACAGTATACACACACAATATACACACACAGTATACACACACAGTATACACACAGTATACACACACAATATACACACACAGTATACACACACACATACAGTATATACACACACAATATACACACAATATACACACACAGAATACACATACACACACTAATAAGGTACTGGAGACGCGGGGCAGCTATAATCTTGGGATTTAAAAAAAAAAACACAAATTTTTACATACTGTCCCTGGTTTTATTGAGGCTGGCAACCCTGATGGGGCCCCTTAGTGACATGGGGCCCTCGGGCAGTGCCCGAGTGCCCGAATGGTCAGTCCGCCCCTGACTATGAATAAGGTTTAGGAGGGCAGGATTTTCATTGTGAAGCCAATATCAAGAACTTGGGGACATGACGACCAGTTAGCAGGAGAAAAGTTAAAAAATTAACCTTACAAAGTATTGTTCTACCAAAAGAGCAGTTGATTCACGGAAAACACTCCAAGCTGAGGTAGTGGGTCTGTCAACAGTAAGTAGATTTAAATATGATCGGGTCAGACATAGATCTATACTTAGATGAAAAGGTTAACCGGTTCCCGACCGGCGCACGACGATGTACGTCGGCAGAATGGCACGGACAGGCATAAGGGCGTACGGGTACGTCCCTTTAAAAATGCTGCCGTGCCATTGCGCGCCCGTCGGGACCCCAGCGAGTCTGGTCGCGGGTCCTGCGGACTCGATCGCCGCGGGGATACCCGGGATCGTCTCACGGGAAGGCTGAACGGGGAGATGCGGAAGTAAACAGCATCTCCCAGTTCTGCCTAGCAACAAGTGACACTGATCTCTGCTCCCTGTGATTGGAGCAGAGATCAGTGTTCACTAACACACAGCCACGCCCCCCACAGTTAGTAACACGCCCCTAGGACACACTTAACCCCTACACTGCCACCCCCTGGTTAACCCCTTCACTGCCAGTGTCATTTACACAGGAATAAGTGAATTTAAATAGCACTGATTGCTGTATAAATGACAATGGTCCCAAAAATGTGTCAAAAATATCCGATATGTCCGCCGTAATGTCGCAGTCACAATAAAAATCGCTGATCACCGCCATTACTAGTAAAAAAAAAAAAAATATTAAGAAAAATGCTATAAAACTATCCCCTATTTTGTAAACGCTATAACTTTAGCGCAAACCAATCAATAATCGCTTATTGCGATTTTTTTTACAAAAAATATGTAGAAGAATACGTATCGGCCTAAACTGAGGGAAAAAAATTTTTTTTTAATATATTTTTGGGGGATATTTATTATAGCAAAAAGTAAAAAATAATGCGTTTTTTTTCAAAATTGTCGCTCTTTTTTTGTTTATAGCGCAAAAAATAAAAACCGCAGAGGTGATAAAATACCACCAAAAGTTGTTTGTGGGAAAAAAAGGACGTTGATTTTGTTTGGGAGCCACGTCGCACGACCGCACAATTGTCAGTTAAAGCGACGCAGTGCCGAATTGCAAAAAGTGCTCTGGTCTTAAGCCAGCAAAATGGTCCGGTCTGAAAGTGGTTAAAAAAAGCAAAAACAAAAAAATAAAAAAAGAAGGGTCATACCCGATGGACTGCTCGGTCTTTCTCTGCCGTCGCTCTTTTACGCTTCTATTTGAAAAACGCAGAAGCGGCGATTACATCACATAACCTGCTATAAGCCGCTCGTCGCTCTCCATAAATCCTTCTCCATTCTCCTTACAGGTGTTCATGGAGCTTTACCTGCTCCGATATCATTGGGACGTCATTAATTTTTATTGCCCCATCTGCCGGCGAGACTTTATTGCTCCGAAATTAGAAATGTTTCATTTTTTCGAGGAATAATTTTCCGAGCTCACAGCTGTGTCTGGATATGTACAGTTCTTATCACTCGGTCTCTATTTAGGTGCAGAAGAGAAATCCTGCAAAACCCGACGTCAGTCTCTTCCACTCTGCCGTCACTCAGGGAAACGGAGCCAACTATGTCAATAAAAAAAATAAAAAAATTAAAATAAAAAAAATGTATTCAAATAAAATAATTACAATTTAATTAAAATAAAAAATAGATAAATAGATAAAAATAAAATAAATTTATTAAAATAAAAAAAAATTTAATTAAAATAAAAACATATAAATAAAAAAATAAAAAATAAATTAAAAAAATAAAAATTTAATTAAAATAATTAAAATTAAAATAAAAAAATATAAAAAATAAAAAAAAATAAAATTAAAAAAAATAATTACAATTTAATGAAAATAAAAAATATAAAAAAAAAAAAAAAAATAAATTAAATAAAAAAATAAAAAAAAAAAAAAAATAAAAAAAAAAAAAAAAAAAAAAAAAAAAAAAAAAAAAAAAAAAAAAAAAAAAAAAAAAAAAAAAAAAAAAAAAAAAAAAAAAAAAAAATTAAAAATTAAATAAAATAAAAAAATATAAATAAAAAAAATAAAATAAAAAAAATAAAAAAATACAATTTAAAAAAATAATTACAATTTAATTAAAATAATTACAATTTAATTAAAATAAAAAAATAAAATAAATAAAATAAAAAAATTAATTAAAATAATTACAATTTAATAAAAAAAAAAAAAAAAAAAATATTAAAAAAAAAAAAAAATAGCTTTTGATGCACTCTGTCAGTGCTTTTGTCGGTACCCCTTTCCGCTAAGTGGCTGTTTTTTTTTTTTTTTTTTTTATAAACTTTTAAACCACCCAAATAAAAAACAAATAAAATAAAAAACAAAAAAAAATACACCCCGAACAAAAAAAAAAAATTAAAATAAAAAAAAAAAAAGAAAAAAAAAAAAAAAAAAAAAAAAAAAAAGATCTTGTGTTTCTGCTAAGCAGGAACACGGATCTTTGTCTTCCTCCAGTCACAGCAAAAAAAAAAGGAAAACACTTAACCCTTTGATCGCCCCTAATGTTAACACCTTCCCTGCCAGTGTTATTAGTACAGTGACAGTGCATATTTTTTAGCACTGATCACTGTATTGGTGTCACTGGTCTCCAAATAGTGTCACTTGTTATCTGATTTGTCCGCCGCAATGTCGCAGTCCTGCTATAAGTCGCTGATCGCCGCCATTACTAGTAAAAATAAAAATGCCATACAAATATCCCATAGTTTGTAGACGCGATAACTTTTGTGCAAACCAATCAATATACACTTATTGGGATTTTCTTTTAACAAAAATATGTAGCAGAATACATATTGGCCTAAACTGATGACGCTCTTTTTCTACCGGGTCAATTTCAGATAATTACACTGCCACATTTAGGCCCCATGCACACGAGACGCAGATGCAAACTCTGCTGAACGCGTGTTTTAAAAAGCAGAAACCTGCGTTTAAAAACGCGTGCTTGGCTGTGTTTTCATGCCGCGTTTAGACGCGTTTGCGTCTATAAGCATTTGTAAAGATAACATCATACAGACCCTCCCCAAGCTCAGAAAGCATGTATTATTAACTATTTCTAAAAAAGAAAAAAATGTATATAAGGAGGAACCTAAAGCCTAGTACACATCACACATCATTGGTGTCAGTGGGAGGAATAGTGCCCCATCATTGGTGTCAGTGGGAGGAATAGTGCCCCATCATTGGTTTCAGTGGGAGGAATAGTGCCCATCATTGGGGTCAGTGGGAGGAATAGTGCCCCATCATTGGGGTCAGTGGGAAGAATGGTGCCCCATCATTGGTGTCAGTGGGAGGAATAGTGCCCCATCATTGGTGTCAGTGGAGGAATAGTGCCCCATCATTGTGTCAGTGGGAGGAATAGTGCCCCATCATTTGTATCAGTGGGAGGAATAGTGCCCCATCATTGGTGTCAGTGAGAAGAATAGTGCCCCATCATTGGTATCAGTGGGAGGAATAGTGCCCCATTATTGGTATCAGTGGGAGGAATAGTGCCCCATCATTGTATCAGTGGGAGGAATAGTGCCCATCATTGGTATCAGTGGGAGGAATAGTGCCCCATCATTG
This sequence comes from Lithobates sylvaticus, assembly GCA_028564925.1. Taxonomy (NCBI): domain Eukaryota; kingdom Metazoa; phylum Chordata; class Amphibia; order Anura; family Ranidae; genus Lithobates; species Lithobates sylvaticus. The sequence continues at coordinate 522,269,869 of CM053030.1, read as the reverse complement.
GTATCAGTGGGAGGAATAGTGCCCCATCATTGGTATCAGTGGGAAGAATAGTGCCCCATCATTGGTATCAGTGGGAGGAATAGTGCCCCATCATTGGTATCAGTGGGAAGAATAGTGCCCCATTCATTGGTGTCAGGGGGAAGAATAGTGCCCCATCATTGGTATCAGTGGGAGGAATAGTGCCCCATCATTGGTATCAGTGGGAAGAATAGTGCCCCATCATTGGTATCAGTGGGAGGAATAGTGTCCAAATAGTGCAGTCTGGAGACCACTGGCATAGACTGTCAGAAGTGACTTATGCAGAGGGAGAAGAGATCAGACAGAACTCACACTGGGTGCTTTGGATTGAGGTAAGTACACACTACGGAAGGATCTGCTTTGTTCATTTTCCATTTCAGAGATTTACAATCACTTCACCAATAAAATATTATATCTGATGGTCGGTGGGGTTGTGGAGTGAAGAGGGACGAAGGGGGTCCGGCTGGGCGTGTCGGTGAAGCGCGGAGCCCCACGTGGACGGCTGTTTTGCAATGGAATTTGGTATCTGATCCAAGTAGATCGCAGTCTGCTTTGGATGCTGTCCTGGTAAACTCAGCCGGAGGCGATAAATAAAAAAATAAAAAATCGCATCAGATGGGAAAATATAAGAAGTACAACATATGGAAAAATTCCGACTTCAAATAAAAAAATAAATAAAAAAAAGACAAACGGAAAAATGCGCCGATCTGTTTTTACACATCGCGCCGCACATCATTGTCCAGAAAATGTGCTGCGGAGAGATTTCCTTGATGTTCTTCACCAGATACACGAGACAGGAAAATACCGACATCCGCCAAAAAATAAATAAAAAAAGAGCTATAATAAAGAATGGAATGAAATGTAAGAAACTTCCAGAACAATTCTGTGTCCCCAATCCTTCCGCTCATCAATAAAAAGGAATTAAAAATCATTCTTCTAAGCACAAGTCCTCTGCCCCTCAAATTTCCCCTTCGATTGTCCGCCGGACTGAGTGCACATCGCCCCCCCCCCCACTCCAAATCCCACCTCCCAGCACAACACCCCCCAATCAGTGCTGGGACAAGGCCATTTAGAGCCCAGGGCGAACATGCCAAACTGCGCCCCCCCAACCCCAAGATGAATGAGCAAAAATCCCCCCCCCCCCCCCCCCCCAAAAGAAAAATTGAACACTAATCTGCATGCTTACCCCCTAAGCTTAAAGTGGTGTTGCCGCCACAAAAAATGTTGGCTTAAAAATCATAAAAAAATTGGAAAAAAAAAAAAAATAAATTGGTCAAAAAAAATTTTTTGCCCACATTAAGAATGCCGGCGCCGCGAGCGGAGCGGGGAACGAGGGGGGGGGGGGGGGGGGGTCTCGTTCCCCCCGCATCGCTGGACCCTGGGACAGGTAAATGTCCAATTATTAAAAGTCAGCAGCTGCAGTATTTGTAGCTGCTGACTTTAAAATTTTTTAATTTTTTTTGTGGGCACTCCTCTTTAAATCCCCCCTTTTCCACCAGTACAATTCCACCCCCTGCTGAAATTCCCCCTTCCACAACAAATATCCCCATCCCCCAAACCCCCCCAGCACAAATGCACCCCACACAAAAAATAAAATCACTCCTCCTAGCACGAATCCTCTACCCCTCTGTGTACACACCCAACCATTTCTCGTCCTAGCACGATACCCCCCCCCCCCATACTCCCTACTAGCACAAATCCCTCCCCTGAAACATTTCCTCCTAGCACAATCCCCCTAACCCCCACCTCTTCTAGCAGAAACCCCCCAAATCCCCCCCTTCTAGCACAAATCCCCCTAAATCACCAATCCTAGTACCCCCCCCCCAAAAAAAAATGTCCTCTCCTATAACAATTCTTATCCCCTGTTGCCCCCCAAAATCCCCCTTCAAACACAAATCCCCTCCCCTCCAATATCCTCATGGTGCCCCCCACCTCATATGATACCACAGTGCCCAGGGCAGCTGCCCCTCCTGCCCACCCCTTGTCCCGGCCCTGCCCCCAATCCCTCCTCCAGAGTGTCCCCAAAGAAGTATGACCAGGGCGGGACAAGGGGTTGGGCGGGACAAGGGGTTGGGCAGGAGGGGGCGGCTTCCCTGGGCACTGTGGTATCATGTGAGGTGGGGGCGTAGCAGGGAGATTGGGGGGAGGGGATTTGTGTTGGGAGGGGAATTTTTTTTGGGAGGGGGGATTTGTGCGAGCAGGGATGGTTAGGGGGTATTCGTGCTGAGTCATGGAACAGTCCGTGACTTTGCTTTTGTTATTTATTGGGGGTTGATAACTTGGATAGGGATGAGGGGTTATGGAATGCCCACTTGACTTCATCAAAACGTTGGCAACAACTTCAGGGACATCTTTCTAAATACAGTCTATATACAGTGAGTCTCCTCTACTTTCCAGGGGGGTTGGCCGAGGCCTCCTAAATATTCCAGGCAGCTCCTCCTAACCTCCACCCACTAGCACCAGAACATTCTCTAATGTCCCAAAAACAGGGGGAGGCACCAGAGGAGCTGTCAGGATGAGTCATCCAGCACTAACTCACTGAACCCTGACCCAGATTCCACAGCTCAGGCTTAGCCCTGAACTAACTAAAATTGACCCTCTCTAACACAACCTACACTACTTCTAGCACACACTAGAGGGTGCTAAATGTCACATGCTAAAGCAGCCAACCAGCCAGAAGACAGGTGACATGGCAGAGGTAATGGATGATCTGCTAGTGAAAGAGTGTTATGCTTGGCTCCTTCACTAGCGGCCGGTCCCCCATATCCTGGGACCGACACCGGATTATGACTCCACCTAGGGACCTAGAGTCACGGGGGAGAGATGGAGAGGGGGTCCCAGGAAGGAGAACAAGCATGGAGTTATGGAGACGTATGCTTCCTGTGTCCAAATAGCAAAGACATTGTCACTGGGAGTGAGGTGACGTGACTGCTGGGTTGGTGGACACCCCCCCCCCCCACTCTCCATCTTGAATTATCCCCCACAGCAGCTGAGGGGAAAGGAGAAAAGGGAAGCCAACAGCAAGTGGCGCGGGGTGGGCCATCATGAGGGAAGCCTGGGCAATAGTGGGTTCGTGCTAACGAGTACCCCCCAACCATCCCTGCTAGCACAAGTCCCCCCTCCAAAAAAAAATTTCCACTCCCAACACAAATCCACCCCCCCAATCTTCCTGCAGCGCCCCCCACCTCACATGATACCACAGCGCCCAGGGCAGCCGCCCCTCCTGCCCACCCCCTTGTCCCAGCCCTGGTCATACTTCTGTGGGGACACTCTGGAGCACAGTATTGGTGTGGAGGTTGGAGCAAAGGAAACACAGTAGAAGAGTGGGGGTGACCATGAAGAGGAGGGTGTGTCCTTTACCTTTACTCAGGTCTCAGAATACACTCAGCTCTCTGATGTGCAGTGTATGATGTAAAATCTCCGCCCCCCGACTCCTGGAGCTCAGAAATTCTGTGTTATTACATACCTCCCAACTTTTTGAGATGGGAATGAGGGACACCTATCAACAAAAGCATGCAGCCATAGGACACACCCTTTGCCACGCCCTCTTAAAGGAGAATTGTACAAAAAAACAAGATTTGGTTAAACCCACAAGTGTTTTTTTTTTACCACTACTATTCCCTTATATTGGCTTTTGGAATTTACAAATGCAGCAATTTAGAAATCAGATGAAAGGTTTAGCACTGGAAAACACCTTTGATAGATAAAAAGTGCATTTTATGTACATTTTATAAGATCAGACCAAAATGAGGGACAAATGAGGAGCAATGAGGGACAGAGGGACATTGTTCCAAATCAGGGACAGTCCCTCCAAATCAGGGACAGTTGGGAGCTATGATATTATGTGCTTTAGGAGTCTATAGGGGACAGAGGGCAGCAGATAAACGGGTACAACTTATGAAGGAGGATTTGTTTCATCTCTGTGTGTCACCTGAGGCCAGTCACTTCACTGGGGATATGGAAGAGACTAAAAACACAAAAAAATACAGGTATTAAAACCACTTCCATGCCGGGCCTATTCTGGCACTCCTCTCCTACATGTACAAAATCATATTTTTTTTTTGCTAGAAAATTACTCAGAACCCCCAAACATTATATACGTTTTTTTTTTTTTAGCAGAACCCTAGGGAATAAAATGGCGGCTGTTCCATGAATTAAAAAAAATAAAATAAATACCAACGTTAGCCCAATTTTTTTGTATAATGTGGAATGGCGCCAAACTGTGGTACTACTTAAAATTCTCCATAGGTGACGCTTTAAAAATTTGTACAGGTTACCAATTTAGAGTTAGAGAGGAGGTCTAGGGCTAGAATTATTGCTCTCACTCTAACGTTTGTGGTGATACCTCACATGAGGGATTTGAACGCTGTTTACATATGTGGGCGTGACTTACGTATGCGTTGGCTTCTGCGTGCGAGCAAACGGGGATGGGGGCACTTTACATTTTTTTTTTTCTATTGTTTATTTTTTTTTTTTTACATTTTCCCTTTAATTTAATTTAATTCCCCTATCCCCTTTATTTTTTATTTTTTGGATCACTTTTATTCCTATCACAAGGAATGTAAAGAAAATTCTTCAACAGTTTAGACCAATATGTATTCTTCTACATATTTTTGGTAAAAAAAAATGGCGATAAGCGTATACTGATTGGTTTGTGCAAAATTTATAGCGTCTACAAAATAGAGGATATATTTATGGCATTTTTATTATTATTTTTTATTTTTTTACTAGTAATGGTGGCAATCTGTGATTTTTAGCATTATTCAACGGCGGACAGATCAGACACTTTTGACACCTTTTTGGGACCTTTGACATTTATACAGTGATCAGTGCTATAAAAATGCACTGATTACTGTGTAAATGTCACTGGCAGGGAAGGGGTTAACACTAGGGGGGTGATCAAGGGGCTAAATGTGTTCCCTCAGCGTGTTCTAACTGTAGGGGGAGGGGACTGACTGGAGGAGGAGACAGATTGTGGTTCCTGATTACTAGGAACATCAGATCTCTCTCTCTCTCCTCTCCTGTCAGAACGGGATCTGTGTGTTTACATACATACAGATCCCCGTTCTGGCTCCCGTGATCGCGAGTGGCCGCCGGGCACGTGACCTGGATCCCCCCATCGTGCAGCGGACAGGTGCCTGCTATCACCCTTAAAGGTGCCGACGTGCACCTACGGCGATTTGCAGGATCGTGCCGACCTGCTGCAACATAATGACCGCAGCCGGTCAGCAAGTGGTTAACTGAGGGAAGACAGAGATCTGTGTTTCCGCTTAGCAGATCTCTGTCTCCCCTACTAGCAGAACGGGTTAGAGGGTTAGGGGTTAGGGTTTAGGGTTAGGGATAGGGTTTAGGGTTAGAGGGTTAGGGTTAGAGGGTTAGGGTTAGGGATAGGGTTTAGGGTTAGAGTTAGGGTTAGGGGGTTAGAGGGTTAGGGTTAGGGTTAGGGTTAGGGTTAGAGGGTTAGGGTTTAGGGTTAGGGTTAGGGTTAGTTAGGGTTAGGGTTAGAGGGTTAGGGTAAGGGTTTAGGGTTAGAGGGTTAGGGTTAGAGGGTTAGGGTTAGGGTAAGGGTTTAGAGTTAGAGGGTTAGGGTTTAGGGTTAGAGGGTTAGGGTTAGAGGGTTAGGGTAAGGGTTTAGAGTTAGAGGGTTAGGGTTTAGGGTTAGAGGGTTAGGGTTTAGGGTTAGAGGGTTAGGGTTTAGGGTTAGAGGGTTAGGGTTTAGGGTTAGAGGGTTAGGGTTAGGGTTTAGGGTTAGAGGATTAGGGTTAGGGTTTAAGGTTAGAGGGTTAGGGTTTAGGGTTAGAGGATTAGGGTTAGGGTTTAGGGTTAGAGGGTTAGGGTTAGGGTTTAGGGTTAGAGTTTAGGGTTTAGGGTTAGAGTTTAGGGTTAGAGGGTTAGGGTTAGAGGGTTAGGGTTAGAGGGTTAGGGTTAGGGTTTAGGGTTAGAGGATTAGGGTTAGGGTTTAAGGTTAGAGGGTTAGGGTTTAGGGTTAGAGGGTTATTCTAAGGGTTTAGGGTTAGAGGGTTAGAGGGTTAGGGTTTAGGGTTAGAGGGTTATTCTAAGGGTTTAGGGTTAGAGGGTTAGGGGTTAGGGTTTAGGGTTAGATGGTTAGGGTTTTCCCTTGAAGAACAAGGTTAGGACTCAGGGATTGGAATAGGGACCTCCTCCAAAGGTCAAAGATCATCAGGCGGGTTCCCACAGGTCAATGGTAAAGAGACGTGGCTGACCCACCCCCACCAAAGTGTTCCTCCTACCCCAATTAAGTTGGGGAATGAACAAGTCGGGTGGGCGCCGGTGGGCTGCAAACCCGGAAGAGGCGATCACATACCTGTAAGTGATTTTGCCTGTAGGAGGCGCCACCCGCAGTATATATATATATATATATATATATATATATATATATACATGGGGTGGTTGGCAAGCGATTAAAGTAAATTTCTATCCCCAGCTCTTGTCCCTTGTTTTGCCCATGCTGTCAGCTCTTCTGCCACCTGTCCTTGACAAACTGGTGCTTCAGTTGGCACTGCCAGGTGCCACAGAGAGAGCCCCCCCCCCTCCCCCCATGAATTCTGTTAGAGGCCCCCATGAAGTCATTGCGAAAACAAAATCCTTAAATAATTTCGACTTTGACAAGAGGTTTCCGTAGCACTAGCCTCCATTTTCATTGCGGTGCTGTGGACCCCTTTGGGAAGAGCCCAGACGTTGGATGGTTTGCAGCCTTTTCATCGTTTGGTCGCGCCGCGGCCGTCAATCACACGACTTCATGTTACCGCCTCGGGGTACATCCGTGTAACACGTACGTGCGCCTGCTTTACTTTACTCCGCAGCCTTTTAACATGACTCCGTGTGCCGGCGTGCCGGATACCGAGACAGGGCTTCACTCCGTCACTTTGTCCCCGCCAGGATTCTGTTTATTCCAGACCAAAAAATTAATCGCAACCGCCCAGCCCCCCCCCCCCTCCCTTCCCCCACACACCCATTACAGTTCTATTTTGTTACTTTGGAATTTAATGTTCATAAAATGACCTTTCCATTCTCTGCTGCAGATTCCGTCTGACTTCCCCAAAAAAATGTAAATGTTGTTTGCTTGCGAGCGAGGCGCATGGGGGGGCCGAGGATGTCCCCAGAAATACGATGTGTCCAACCCCCTCAAAGATGTCATCTATTGCAGGTTACCAGTCCTTAGATGGAGATTAATTGTTTCTGTTTTTTTCTCCTTTAACACACTTCCTGCCCCAGGGTGGCCACGCTCAATCACTGCACTGTATCTATGGAGAAGCAGATCTGTCACCCTGGCTCAAGTGTCTCCAAAATGCCGCCCCTTGGTTCACCTTTATCTGGCCCTTGGAACACTTTTCCTCCCACTGATACTCATTGTTGGTAAGCACTATTCTTCTCACTGACCTCAACAGCAGGGCACTATTCCGCCCACTGATACCAATGATGGGGCACTATTCCGCCCACTGATACCAATGATGGGGCACTATTCTGCCCACTGATACCAATGATGGGGCACTATTCTGCCCACTGATACCAATGATGGGGCACTATTCTTCTTACTGACCTCAACAGCAGGGCACTATTCCGCCCACTGATACCAATGATGGGGCACTATTCCGCCCACTGATACCAATGATGGGGCACTATTCCGCCCACTGATACCAATGATGGGGCACTATTCTTCTTACTGACCTCAACAGCAGGGCACTATTCCGCCCACTGATACCAATGATGGGGCACTATTCCTCCCACTGATACCAATGATGGGGCACTATTCCTCCCACTGATATCAATGATGGGGCACTATTCCTCCCGCTTACACCAATGATGGGGCACTATTCCTCCCACTGATACCAATGACGGGGCACTATTCCTTCCGCTGACACCAATGATGGGGCACTATTCCTCCCACTGATACCAATGACGGGGCACTATTTCTCCCACTGATATGGCACTATTCCTCATACTGATACCAATGAAGGGGCACTATTCCTCCCGCTGATACCAATGATGGGGCACTATTCCTCCCACTTTTACCAATGATGGGGCACTATTCCTCCCACAGATACCAATGATGGGACACTATTCCTCCCACTGATACCAATGATGGGGCACTATTTCTCCCACTGATACCAATGATGGGGCACTCACCCTCTAACTGATACCAATGATGGGGCACTATTCCTCTCACTGATACCAATGATGGGGCACTAATTCTCCCACTGATACCAATGATGGGGCACTATTCCTCTCACTAATACCAATGATGGGCACTATTCCTCTCACTGATATCAACGATGGGGCACCATTCCTCCCGCTTACACCAATGATGGGGCACTATTTCTCCCACTGATACCAATGATGGGGCACTATTCCTCTCACTAATACCAATGATGGGGCACTATTCCTCTCACTGATACCAATTATGGGGCACTATTCCTCTCACTGATACCAATGATGGGGCACTATTCGTCTCACTGATACCAATGATGGTTGTAGTCACACTTTCGCTCCCATCAATAGTAGACAAGTTGTGGACATGATGGAGAATATAGAATGGGGTCTCAGGTACCAGGAATATTGTGAATATGTGTCCCTCGCGCTACTTAGAGTATAAAATAATCAAATATAAATAATCGTGCTCTGCTGCAAAATGTGGTGTGTTCACAAATACACAATAGAATATATATATATAAAAAGAATTTCGCACAATAAATAGCTAAAACTTGAAATAATGCAATAGAACCATGTGCCAGTGATATAAATCACCGGTGAAAAATAATAATAAAGTGCAATTATTAGAAAGTGACTAATGCTATACATAAAGGATGACGTGTATCAGAGTGCTAAAAAATACATCGTACATTATAATAAAGTGCTATGAGATGCACAATAAATTAAACAAAATCATACATGTGCATCAAAGTGCTGTGAAATACACAATAAATAAAATAAAGTGCTGTAAAAGTAAACAATAACTGGTATAAAAAAACAATATTGAATGGGTATTAAAAGGCTCTAAGGAGGTAGATGAATGGTAAAAAATGGTTCATATAGTCCCAGGCTGTATAAATATATAAGTAAAACAGTCTCCAAGTTAATCCATCAAGTCCTGATATTATAACTGTATATAATCAGGTGCCGCGATCACTCAAATCATGCGGTGATGGGTTAGTGGTTTTTTCAAATTCAATTGGATACTTGGTCCTGGTTTACATAAATTCAATCCAATAACCAGTCTCCCAGAACTCTCACCTCAAGTGTGTAAAATTGAAGCTTTTCGGGCTTGTCCTATAGCCCCACAGGATGTAGATACAGGTTAATCGGCAAATCCTAGTAAGAGTGAGGTCCTTCTCCTTTAACAGCGTTTAAATGCTTGAATCCTGCAGTGCTCAGTGTCACAATGTGACACAGCGCCAAAAGGAAAGGAAAGAAGGGGAAGCCTCCACTGGTGTAGTATTTAGTTAAATAAGGACATTTTATTCAAGTAAACATTTGGCTAGACTCTTACATTTAAAATAAACATAAACAGGCATGTAGATACAAAGTAATTCTTTGGCGTTCTCAGCGCCTTCTCACGTCTCTGTCTCTGCCTACGGCCACTCCCTACGCGTTACGACACGTCACGTGTCTTCATCTGGGGAGACCAGGAATATTACCTTCTCTCTCATTGCTAGTAGACAAGGGTGGACATGATGGAGAACATACAAGGGGATCTCAGGTTAAATTACTTGTTCCCCCGTTACAAAGAAACAAAATACACGTCATCCGGTGGGGTTTAGTGAGCTCAGTAGCTCATCCTTTATAAAACTGTATCCTGGTTGTCTGTTAGACAGGCAATCTTCAAAGAGACCCTGTCACAATGTATAAAATTGCAGATAAAATCACAGAAATATCAAATATTGAAATGCATGCTTGCAGCAATTTACTTTCCAAAACAATTTTATTTTATTTGCTTGCAATGTTCCTCTGTACTTGCAACTTTGACTTCTTCAAGAGAGTCACGAGACGCCCGCCCTCCTTGCACATCACAGCCCTCTCCTTTTCTGGGTGTATCCAATTACTGCCTGTGCTGAGCCAGCTCCTCCAACTTTAAATACTACACAGCGCCACTTGAGTGACAGCTCTGAGTCTGCCGGGGGGCTGCTGACATCACATTTAAAATGGCGGCACCCATCAGCAGTCTCGGGGCCTTTGGATGTCTACACGACGGAAGAGTTTACAGGTAAATAACATGACTAAAATGTGCTACATGCATGAAAAAGTATACGAGAATACTGTTGTTGAAATGCATAGCCTGATGACAGGGTCTCTTTAAATTTAGGACATTGCAGGGATTTTTGGCTGCGTTCTTTACATTTATAGCCTCTATAAAATTGGGGCTGCTGTATTTTCATACGTCCAGAATTTATTTCTGGAAAGACGATGCTATTAATATCCTGTATGTACAGCCAAGGAAGACGATCCCGGGATAAACATCTAGTAAATATCATACCGCACAAATTTATACGACACCACATACTGGGCAATATGTGTTCACAGCCGTCCAATGAGATGTACTCCTTCCCTGATAGTGTTATCCTTTCTCTCCAAGCCGGTCCCCAATGAAAATTCTACCATAGAGGGTTTGTTACAAACTGGCTACATAACTTTGAAACCCAACTGAACTTTCAGCTTTAAGTTAACTATTAAATACATTCCAGATGCAATATAAAAACACAAAAGGTATGCAAAACAGCCACAGCCTGAAAATAAAAGCCTGTCCCCTGCCAGCATGGCTGCAGAAAAGAGCCCTTTGTTATACAGTATGTGTGGAAGCAGCGGCCTCCCCGCAAAAGGGTCAGATGTGCCCCATGCTGAAGCTAGAGCTTTCCATCATCACATCCAAGATGGCGGCACCCAACAGCAGTCTCAAGGCTTTTGGGAAGGTTTTTACAGGTAAATAATAGGCATAAAATACACTACAAGCACAAATACAGGAGCATCTCAAAAAATGTGAATATCATCAAAAAGTTAATATATTTCAGTAATTTAATTCAAAAAGTGAAACTCATATATTTTATATAGATGTGTTACACACAGAGTGATATATTTCAAGCATTGCTTTCTTTTCATTTTGATGATTATGGCTTACAGCGAGTGAAAACCCAAAATTCAGTATCTCAGAAAATTTGAATATTATATAAGACCAATAAAAAAAAAAAAAAGGATTTTTAATACTGAAAAGCCTGTCCATGTACAGTATAGCACTCAATACTTGGTCGGGGCTCCTTTTGCATGAATTACTCCATCAATGCAGCGTGGCATGGAGGTGATCAGCCTGTGGCACTGCTGAGGTGTTATGGAAGCCCAGGTTGCTTTGATATCGGCCTTCAGCTCATCTGCATTGTTGGGTTTGGTGTCTCTCATCTTCCTCGTGACAATACCCCACAGATTCTCTAGGGGGTTTATGTGTCTGCCGATGTGCCCGCTGATCCCCGATGTGCCCGCCGATCCCCGATGTGCCCTCAGATCCCGATGTGCCCTCCAATCCCTGATGTGCCCGCCGATCCCCGATTTGCCTGCCGATCCCCGATGTGGCCGCTGATCCCCGATGTGGCCGCCGATCCCCGATGTGCCCGCCGATCCCCGATGTGCCCGCCGATCCCCGATGTGGCTGCCGATCCCCGATGTGCCCTCAGATCCCGATGTGCCCTCCGATCCCTGATGTGCCCGCCGATCCCCGATTTGCCTGCCGATCCCCGATGTGGCCGCTGATCCCGATGTGCCCGCCGATCCCCGATGTGCCCGCCGATCCCCGATGTGGCCGCTGATCCCCGATGTGCCTGCTGATCCCCGATGTGCCCTCCGATCCCTGATGTGCCTGCCGATCCCCGATTTGCCAGCCGATCCCCGATGTGGCCACCAATCCCCTATTTGCCCGCCGACCGCTGCCGCCGATGGGGTAGGTGCCATTGGACTCGCAAACAGCGAGGGGGTGGTTGTTTGCCTCCCCCCCAAATAAAAAAAACACCAGCCGCCACTGCCTGGTCTATAGTTATGATAAGGGGGGGTGGAACCGACTCCTGATCATGTGGCCACTGTGACAACCAATTACAGTGGTCACATGATCAGGCAGACCTTCCTTACCAGGAATAGCCGATATAAATGGACACTGAGGCTGGGTGGGATAGGGGTTAAAGAAGAACGTCCCTACACTCCTCTTGAGTGCGTTCGTCATATATATGACTTCCTCCCAGTCTGGATATAGATATCAGATATTCCAACCGCTCCCAAGCACCAAACGAGACGAGACTTGCTTAGTGCCAACATGGACTGATTTATTACAAAACTAAAGATGACATTTATATACAGTAGAAGAGGAGATCCCCCCCTCCTGCTCATATTACTCTAACAATACACTTGTAACAACTTAACATAAACTAGTTAACTAATCCCTTTAAGCAGCCGATGTGACTAGTACCTATTATAATTAGCATGAGCTAATTATCTAATCAACACTGGACTCCTTCATTCAATTGCAGAGTTAATTAGCACACACAACAATAGGTGAAACACTCCTCCACAAGCCAGACTATACTCATTTACACAACAGACAGGCTGACTGGAGTTCATTACATTAGCATCTGACAGCTTGTGTCCCAACAGTCATTCAGTCTCTTGCTAATATGCCAAATACATATACAGAGTGTGTCTTGGGGGGCCAGCATGGACCTGAATCCAAGTAAAACCAGCTCAGCGGTCCCCAGGCATGCAGCTCACAAAGAGCACCGTTCCGCCAAATGCCAGGGCCCGTAATTATAAGGCAATAGGCTTGCATTCAGTCCCCTCCAACAGCCTCTGTCCCGGCTAGGTCTGTCACATTTCTCCCCTTTCGGCAGGAGACTAACACCGGAGGAGACCCCAGACGGGTTGACTCCGAAGTTAGTCCATAGTTCCAGTCCTCTAATGCCTGTACCCACACAGTACCCCAAACAAATTGTTTCAAACAGAGCACTACTCACCCAGCCAACCTCTGCCTCTCTCAGAGAACATATCCGCCACTGAGGAGAGGCCTGGACTGGCCCTTCTCCCTGGAGTCTTTTCAGCCGCTGGAGAGAAGACAGGGTGACTGGGCTCACTCTATCATGCCGTTGGGGATCTGGGCCGACCGCCCAGCATCCCTGGGGTATACAAGTGCGGACTGAAGTCCCATCCACCAATATCAGCTCAAGCTGCAGTTGTGAAGTGCAGATTGCATCCTCTCCTTGGGTCCTGAGCTGCTGCTCGGGAGTGACCACCACCTCCTCACCCTGGGCCTCCAGAACTGCCACAAGTGTGGGGCAGAGGTCTTGGACCCTCTGTCTGGTGACCAGCGCTTCAGCTGGGGAAGTTCCTTGTAACTCCACGGATACTGCCATTGGTGCTAGGCAGAGCACAGTGAAGTTTGGCCCTAATACCAGCTCTTCTGCTGGAGGCTCATCAGGTTGTTTTTCCTCAGCAGAAAAGTCTATCAAATCCCCAGTCTCTGCAACTGGTGTCTGGGGATAGAGGTTCACCATCTCCTGTCCATGGAACCCAGAAGATGCTATCAGTGCTGAGCAGAGGTTGGCAGAGCTCTGGCCGGTTGTCAGCACTTCAGCTTTGGGGATGGCAATTTCCAGATTTTCCACTGCCGATTCTCTGGCATGCTGCTGGACAGGCACATTCCTCCATCCAAGATCATCCCATGCAGAAACAGGATCATCAAGGTCAGTCAGCACTTGCTGCATCCGCCATAAGACCTCCACATCCATAGCTGCAGGGGCAGGTTGGCAAAGCACACTGTTACTCTGCCACATTGCTGACTCTTCAGCCAGGATTTCAGAGTTGTCCACTGGTATTTCCTTATAGTCCCAGGCAAAGGGAGCCCAGCCCTGGCACTGAGCAGAGTCTAGCAGCCGTCTGTAGGCGATCTCCAGCTCCCATTCCTGATCGGCCAGAAACTCCAAATCTTCCAGTGCCCAGTGCACTTCCGAGACGTTCAGTAGCCCTTTTCTGAAATCCATGTTTTCATCCAACCGCCACTCCAAATCACTCCCAAAGTTAGAGTCCCCTGTCAGCTTCACATACAACAGTCCCAGGCTGCCGTAGCTTAAGCCTTCCGTTGGGCTGTCATCTGCTATCCAAGGGCATGCTTGGGATACATGCCACCGGAGGGCTCTGTAACTCTCATCCAGCTTCATCTCTGCCCAGATCAGCCTGCTTAATTCAGCTGTCTGCTCCTTGTGCGGTTTCTCTCCCAAAAACAGCACCCACAATCCATACTGCGACCAGTACCTTTCCTGGTTGGAGGGGAGAACTTTTTCCTGGTGACGCCGCTCACGGGCTAGCGCTTCCTTCCAGAGTTCGCAGCGAATAGAATCAAACCATCCCAGCAGGACCTGCTCTGATACTGGTCCTCTGTGCTGTAGCTGCATCTCTCGCAACCTCCTCCTGAATTCCTCTTCCATGGCGGCTGGTATCTGTACCTCTCCTCCTCTCCTGCTATCCGGCCCTTGGATCCAGGTGGAGGTTTGGATGTCCCAGACTGCAGGAAGCATCCCACTGCTTGCCAACAATGTGACGGAACGTCCCTACACTCCTCTTGAGTGCGTTCGTCATATATCACTTCCTTCCAGTCTGGATATAGATATCAGATATTCCAACCGCTCCCAAGCACCAAACGAGACGACACTTGCTTAGTGCCAACATGGACTGATTTATTACAAAACTAAAGATGACATTTATATACAGTAGAAGAGGAGATCCCCCCTCCTGCTCATATTACTCTAACAATACACTTGTAACAACTTAACATAAACTAATTAACTAATCCCTTTAAGCAGCCGATGTGACTAGTACCTAACATAATTAGCATGAGCTAATTATCTAATCAACACTGGACTCCTTCATTCAATTGCAGAGTTAATTAGCACACACAACAATAGGTGAAACATTCCTCCACAAGCCAGACTATACTCATTTACACAACAGACAGGCTGGCTGGAGTTCATTACATTAGCATATGACAGCTTGTGTCCCAACAGTCATTCAGTCTCTTGCTAATATGCCAAATACATATACAGAGTGTGTCTTGGGGGGCCAGCATGGACCTGAATCCAAGTAAAACCAGCTCAGCGGTCCCCAGGCATGCAGTCCCCTCCAACAGCCTCTGTCCCGGCTAGGTCTGTCACACTGACATCCCTTCTGGCTCCAGATCCTGCTTGCTGTTCCCCCAAATGCCAGGGCCCGTAATCACAAGGCAATAGGCTTGCATTCAGTCCCCTCCAACAGCCTCTGTCCCGGCTAGGTCTGTACCAGAGCAAACGGGCTCTTTAAGATAAAAAAAGTCAACTGTGCCTGTGTATCCATATGGTCCCCTGCTCAGAGTCATAAGCCTCCACTAGGTTCCACTACAGCCTCATAGATGTCACATCAATAAACAGCCAAGGAAGGAAAAAGCCAAGGAAGTCACATAGTGTAAGACCACCTTAAAGATTTTGTCCTAAAAAATACTCAAATTACTCACAATATAAAACACTGATAAGCGCTCACCTGTAAAAAGCTGATCCAGGTAATCAAAGTAACAACTTCCTGGGTGTGGAGTGCATTGTGATGTCACGAGCGATAGCTCTGCCCTACCGGTATCGTCAGATCTAACGTCATCAGGGGATCTAAAGCCAAGCTCCGTCACCACCATATAGTACTCACAACTGGGGGAACCAGAAGTAGAGTCGGAATGTACGAGTACGAGCAAAAAGTACGACAAGCATAACTTTTAACCACTTGCCGACCGCGCTATAGCCGAAAGACGGCTACAGCGTGGTCGTCCAGTTCTGGGAGGGATCATCTATTGACATCCTCCCAGAACCCCGCCCCCCTGCATGCCCTCAGGGTGGGGGTTGGGCGTGCTCTGGGATTGCTATGTCCTTCGGACACAACTGATCACAGATCGAGGTAAAGGACCAATCACAGCGGCCCTTTACCATGGGTTCAGCTGTGTCCAATCATAGCTCATCACATGTAAACAAATGTCGGTTATTGGAATTTCCTTTCCTCAAAGCTGTCACTGTGTGAAGAAAGGAAAGCCAATAACCAGCTATCCTGTGACAGGTGACTTTGATTATCTGTGCAGCCCCATCATCGGTTCCCATCAGTGCAGCCTCATCAGTGCCCATCAGCGCGGCCTCAGCAATGCCCATCAGTGTAGCCTATCAGTGTCTATCAGTGCCCATCAGTGCAGCTACATCGTGCCCATCAGTGCCGCCTATCAGTGCCCATCAGTGCAGCTTCACCAGTGCACATCAGTGAAGATGAAAATTACTTATTTGCTAAATTTCATAACAGAAACAAAGAAAAACATTTTTTTCCAAAACATATTGTGTTTTTTTATTTATTTAGCAAAAAATAAAAAACCCGGTGGTGATTAAATACCACCAAAATAAAACTCTATCTGTCTCAAAAAAATGATAAAAGTTTCATATGTGTACAGTGTTACATGACCGTGCAATTGTCATTCAAAGTGTGACAGCGCTGAATGCTGAAAATTGGCCTGGGCAGGAAGGGGGTGAAAGTGCCCGATAGGCAAGTGGTTAAATTAAGAGTTATTGGAACCTACCCGCATCTGCAGGAGGCAGGGTGTTCCTGTGTGGTGCGGGAACTGCACGTTTTCCCCACCGCAAGTGTTGTGAACCAGCCCTTAGTAACTTTAAGTAGTCTGTATAGATACATTCACTATATACAGTAACAGTATCATAGTTCCTAAAATCTCCATCCTTTACCATTAAAAAGCCGTCCTTGAGCTCCACTTATTGACTTTCCCTAGGCTGAGATAATGTCATCAGTCTGCTGCAGGCAGGAGGAAGCATTTCCTCAGTCTCCTCTTCCCCCAGTGATCAGATGCAACATTGTAGCAAGTTGACTCTATTCAGTGCCACTTACAACTCTACTTCCTTCTCTCCTATTCCCCTTGGGGTCCCCCAAGGTTCTGTCCTTGGAACTCTCCTATTTCCCTTGGGGTCCCCACAAGGTTCTGTCTTTGGACCTCTCTTATTCCCCTTGGGGTCCCCTAAGATTCTGCCCTTGGATCTCTCCTATTCCCCTTGGGGCCCCCCAAGGTTCTGCCCTTGGACCTCTCCTATTCCCCTTGGGGTCCCCCAAGGTTCTGTCCTTGGACCTCTCCTATTCCCCTTGGAGCCCCCCCAAGGTTCGGTCCTTGGACCTCTCCTATTCCCCTTGTGGCCCCCCAAGGTTCGGTCCTTGGACCTCTCCTATTCCCCTTGAGGTCCCCCAAGGTTCTGCCCTTGGACCTCTCCTATTCCCCTTGGAGCTCCCCCAAGGTTCTGCCCTTGGACCTCTCCTATTCCCCTTGTGGTCCCCCAAGGTTCGGTCCTTGGACCTCTCCTATTCCCCTTGGAGCCCCCCCAAGGTTCTGCCCTTGGACCTCTCCTATTCCCCTGGTGGTCCCCCAAGGTTCGGTCCTTGGACCTCTCCTATTCCCCTTGAGGTCCCCCAAGGTTCTGCCCTTGGACCTCTCCTATTCCCCTTGGCATCCCCCAAGGTTCTGCCCTTGGACCTCTTCTATTCCCCTTGGCGTCCCCCAAGGTTCTGCACTTGGACCTCTCCTATTCCCCTTTGGGTCCCCCAAGGTTCTGTTCTTGGACCTCTCCTATTCCTCTTGGGGTCCCCCAAGGTTCTGTCCTTGGACCTCTCCTATTCTCAATCTACACCTCCTCCCTGGGTCAGCTGATAGCCTCCCATGGCTTTCAACATCATGCAATTCCGTGCAATGCAATTTTCAAAAAGGGTCTGGGACTGTGCGGGTAGGGCAGTCCACCAAAATGGATAGTCATCCCTAACCGCAGAACGCAGACTGCACGGTGCACCAGTGTGATTTGTGCATACTTATGTAACAGTTTCTCTTCCAATCTCTACTGCTGTATTTGTGGCCTTGTTGTTACTTATAAATAAAGAATTTGAAAACAAACAAAAAAAAAAATTGTAGCAAGCCACAAGATGAGAGGCTGGGGCGAATCTGTGTCAAACGTAATTTCTATACCAACCATTCGGCCTTTAGAAATGGTTATCTATGGTTTTAAAAATGTTCCTGTTTACACTTTAGGAATACTCCGGATTAACAAGAGTCGATTGCGGTTATATTTTTAGAATTCCAAGAAGTTAAAACAAACAATCGCCGTACTCCGGTAGCTTCCAGAACATGGCGTGGTTGTGCACACCTGCGACGGGGAGGGTGGGGGGGGGAGCTGATTACCCGCTGAAGCGTGATAAAGTGAAAGTCGTCTTGGCAGAGCCGGGGAGCAACGTGGAGGTTCCGCCAGGAGTGACGGCTCTGACAAGCGCGGCCCGTACCTTTTCACTTGTCCAAAAAAAAAACTTGAAATAACAATCAACATGCTTTGTGTGCAAACAGTGCAGACGGTGATAAGATTCCTGACATTCCACCATCGGAGAAAACCCACAGAGCCGATCCATCATTTGTAACAACACGTCCGCGCCTCGCTTTAAGTTCCTTAATTCGCTCAAATCAGAAAAATCTTTCAGCACCAGCGAGTCCGGCTTGTGTCAATACGTCCGCGGCAAACTGGCATGACTGTGAGCTCTCCCTGGTTTCGTCATGCAGAGGCCATGTTCACCGAGATCGGCGTGTTCATTCATTTTTCTAATTCTGCCGGGATTTAAATCCGACCTTCAGTCTTGCACAGTTGTACCGGCTCCTTTTCTGGACTGAAATGTCTTCTTCTGATTTCACTGCACACTGTGAGCTTCTCACCATGTTCATTAGAAGCTGCAGCGGGTCACACAGGGCCTCCTTTTTCTTTCCTTCCATAATTTTGGAGGGTGCCTCGAGACTGTCCATAATTTTGAAGGGTGCCCTGAGACTGTCCATCATAATTTTGAAGGGTGCCCTGAGACTGTCCATAATTTTGAGGGTGCCTCGAGACTGTCCATAATTTTGGAAGGTGCCTCAAGACTGTCCATCATTTTGAAGGGTGCCCTGAGACTGTCCATAATTTTGAAGGATGCCTCGAGAATGTCCATAACTTTGAAGGATGCCCTGAGCCTGCCATCATTTTGAAGGGTGCCCCGAGATTGCCCATAATTTTGAAGGGTGCCCCGAGATTGCCCATAATTTTGAAGGGTGCCTCGAGATTTTCCATAATTTTGAAGGATGCCTCGAGACTGTCCATAATTTTGAAGGGTGCCTCGAGATTGTCCATAATTTTGAAGGATGCCTTTAGCCTGCCATAATTTTGAAGGGTGCCTTGAGACTGTCCATAATTTTGGAGGGTGCCTCGAGACTGTCCATAATTTTGGAGGGTGCCTTGAGACTGTCCATAATTTTGGAGGGTGCTTCGAGACTGTCCATAATTTTGGAGGGTGCCTCGAGACTGTCCATAATTTTGGAGGGTGCCTCGAGACTGTCCATCATAATTTTGGAGGGTGCCTCGAGACTGTCCATAATTTTGAAGGGTGCCTCGAGACTGTCCATAATTTTGGAGGGTGCCTTGAGACTGTCCATAATTTTGGAGTGTGCCTTGAGACTGTCCATAATTTTGGAGGGTGCCTTGAGACTGTCCATAATTTTGGAGGGTGCCTTGAGACTGTCCATAATTTTGGAGGGTGCCTTGAGACTGTCCATAATTTTGGAGGGTGCCTCGAGACTGTCCATAATTTTGGAGGGTGCCTTGAGACTGTCCATAATTTTGGAGGGTGCCTCGAGACTGTCCATAATTTTGGAGGGTGCCTTGAGACTGTCCATAATTTTGGAGGGTGCATCGAGACTGTCCATAATTTTGGAGGGTGCCTTGAGACTGTCCATAATTTTGGAGGGTGCCTTGAGACTGTCCATAATTTTGGAGGGTGCCTTGAGACTGTCCATAATTTTGGAGGGTGCCCCAAGATTGTCCATAATTTTGAAGTGTGCCTCGAGACTGTCCATAATTTTGGAGGGTGCCTTGAGACTGTCCATAATTTTGGAGGGTGCCTCGAGACTTTCTATATGCTTGGAGGGTGCCTTGAGACTGTCCATAATTTTGGAGGGTGCCTTGAGACTGTCCATAATTTTGGAGGGTGCCTTGAGACTGTCCATAATTTTGGAGGGTGCCTTGAGACTGTCCATAATTTTGAAGGGTGCCTTGAGACTGTCCATAATTTTGGAGTGTGCCTTGAGACTGTCCATAATTTTGGAGGGTGCCTAGACACTGTCCATAATTTTGGAGGGTGCCTCGAAACTGTCCATAATTTTGGAGGGTGCCTGAAGACTGTCCATAATTTTGGAGGGTGCCTCGAGACTGTCCCTAATTTTGGAGGGTGCCTCGAGACTGTCCATAATTTTGGAGGGTGCCTCGAGACTGTCCATAATTTTGGAGGGTGCCCTGAGACTGTCCATAATTTTGGAGGGTGCTTCGAAACTGTCCATAATTGTAAAGGGTTCATAACCCGGGGACCCCCTGTATATATTTATATTATTTCACAAAAGTGAGTACACCCCTCACATTTTTGTAAATCTTTTCTTATATCTTTTCATGTGACAACACTGAAGAAATGACACTTGTCTACAATGTAAAGTAGTGAGTGTACAGCTTGTATAACAGTGTAAATTTGCCGTCCCCTCAAAATAACTCAACACACAGCCATAAATGTCTAAACTGCTGGCAACAAAAGTGAGTACACCCCTAAGTGAAAATGTCCCAATTGGGCCCAACGTGTCAATATTTTGTGTGGCCGCCATTATTTTCCAGCACTGCCTTCACCCTCTTGGGCATGGAGGTCACCAGAGCTTCACAGGTTGCCACTGGAGTCCTCTTCCCCTCCTCCATGACGACATCACGGAGCTGGTGGATGTTAGAGACCTTGCGCTCCTCCACCTTCTGTTTGAGGATGCCCCACAGATGCTCAATAGGGTTTAGGTCTGGAGACATGCTTGGCCAGTCCATCACCTTTACCCTCAGCTTCTTTAGCAAGGCAGTGGTCATCTTGGAGGTGTGTTTGGGGTCCTTATCATGTTGGAATACTGCCCTGCGGCCCAGTCTCTGAAGGGAGGGGATCATGCTCTGCTTCAGTATGTCACAGTACATGTTGGCATTCATGGTTCCCTCAATGATCTGTAGCTCCCCAGTGCCGGCAGCACTCATGCAGCCCCAGACCATGACACTCCCACCACCATGCTTGGCTGTAGGCAAGACACACTTGTCTTTGTCCTCCTCACCTGGTTGCCCCCACACACGCTTCACACCATCTGAACCAAATACGTTTATCTTGGTCTCATCAGACCACAGGACAGTTCCAGTAATCCATGTCCTTAGTCTGCTTGTCTTCAGCAAACTGTTTGCGGGCTTTCTTGTGCATCATCTTTAGAAGAGGCTTCCTTCTGGGACGACAGCCATGCAGACCAATTTGATGCAGTGTGCGGCGTATGGTCTGAGCACTGACAGGCTGACCCCCCACCCCTTCAACCTCTGCAGCAATGCTGGCAGCACTCATACGTCTATTTCCCAAAGACAACCTCTGGATATGACGCTGAGCACGTGACCTCAACTTCTTTGGTGGACCATGGCGAGGCCTGTTCTGAGTAGAACCTGTCCTGTTATACCGCTGTATGGCCTTGGCCACCGTGCTGCAGCTCAGTTTCAGGGTCTTGGCAATCTTCTTATAGCCTAGGCCATCTTTTTGTAGAGCAACAATTCTTTTTTTCTGATCCTCAGAGAGTTCTTTGCCATGAGGTGCCATGTTGGACTTCCAGTGACCAGTATGAGAGAGTGAGAGTGATAACACCAAATTTAACACACCTGCTCCCCATTCACACCTGAGACCTTGTAACACTAACGAGTCACATGACACCGGGGAGGGAAAATGGCTAATTGGGCCCAATTTGGACATTTTCACTTAGGGGTGTACTCACTTTTGTTGCCAGCGGTTTAGACATTAATGGCTGTGTGTTGAGTTATTTTGAGGGGACAGCAAATTTACACTGTTATACAAGCTGTACACTCACGACTTTACATTGTAGACAAAGTGTCATTTCTTCAGTGTTGTCACATGAAAATATTTACAAAAAAGGGGTGTACTTACTTTTGTGAGATGCTGTATATATATATATATATATATATATAAAACTGGCTTTGGATACACTATAAAGTTTGAGTAAAGGGTTGATACTCCTCTTTGCGATGGTCCCTCACCGGGTTTTTCTCCTGTGTGCTGTTTTTCTGCCATCTTCATTGGCCGGCACGGGGTGACATCACTCCTGCGCATGCTCAGGGATGGCACTGGGGTTGCAGTGAGCAGGCAGGTCGGTGTAGTTTATTGCAGAAGAGACATTAGATGAAGGCCGCCTGCCTTCCCACCAAAATATAACTGACATCAGCACATCACAGGCCACTGAAATTCCCAAGCTGGGTGTGGGGGGGGGGGGTTATTTTCTTTCGTATTTCTTTAGCGGTGGAAGCCGCCGCCGTTACCGTTTTTTGTTTTGACTGCAGAGGTAACGCAGTCGCGCGTCTATAACAATGCAGAGAGAATGACGGCACAAGAATACCTGAAATAGCTCAGGCTAAACCTGTCCATCATGATTAGTGTCGGCCACAGTGGGCGGCAGCCTAGGGGCACCAGACGCTGGCAGGTCTTTACACGAACAAATCCCACAACAAGGGATCTGAGTACACATTACAGAAATGTCATTATTGATGTCACTTCTGTATTTTATTTTATTTTTCGAAAATGTGCTGCTGTATGGAGAGGAAGACTCTTATTCTGGGGTCAGACCAGTTCTACAGCACTACAGCCCAGACCAGAAATATCATGAACCCCAGAACCTCGTGCCTCCTGTATATAACCCGGATTTACCAGTCACGTCCCCGTCAATCAGACTGAGCTCCGCTATGGTGACCTCTGCTCCAGACGGCGGCCCTCTCCTTATTTCAGGCACTTGTAACCATTATCCCGGCCCTCCAAATATCACCAGCGAGAGGCGACATTCATAGCTGTCACCAGTCCCAAGGAGAGACCTGATCCCTTGTCTCTGTTTACTGAGTGTTGTGTGTGCAATACAAACACCCAACACACGGGGCAACCACAACACATCAACAACGGGGCTTGTCCCTCTAAATGAAGGTCAGGTGTCTTGTGCCCCCCGGGGGCAGGTGGGCAAGGTGGGCAGATCCAATGTTCTAACAGGTGATGGGCACAGGATGATTTGTACCATGTGACATAATTATATTTTATACAGAGTGACTTCCTTTTTATAAATCTTCTTAGTGTAATTACCCAACAATATGTAAAAACTCATCAGATCTCCTACACACTCCCATACTAATACAATGGAGGCAAATTATTGTTGTTATTATTATTATTATTATTATCATTACTGTTATTATTATTATTACTGTTATCATTACTGTTATTATTATTATTATTATTACTGTTATCATTACTGTTATTATTATTATTATTATTAATGATGTTATTAACATTATTATCGTTACTGTTGTTATTATTATTAGTATTATTATTATTATTAATAATAATGATGTTATTAACATTATTATCATTACTGTTATTATTATTAATGGAATTATTATTAATATTAATAATAATCCCTAATAGTATTGCTGTTATTATTATTACTGGAATTATTATTATTATTACTATTATCATTATTGTCATTACTGTTGTTATTATTATTATTATCATTATTTATATTATTATTACTGGTATTATTATTATCATCATCATCATCTTATTATTGGTAATATTATTACTGTTACCATTATTATTATTATAATCACTGTAATTATTATTATTATCACAATTATTGATATTATTATTACTGTTATCATTATAATTACTATTTTTATTATTATTATTATTATTACTGGAATTATTATTATTATTAATATTATTAATACTAATATCATAATTGTCATTACTGT